>VZTF01006422.1:695479-736921 GCA_013397755.1 Cnemophilus loriae
AAAAAAAGAGAAAAAGGAGAGACAGAGAGAGAGAAGAATTACAGAAGAATTACACAGCCACTCTTCAATTTTTCCCATGGACCTATGGAACTTTTACACAGGAGTCAGTGCATAGCAAAGCTTCCAAATTCAAATGTAGAAATGCCTTCATTACTCATTCATGCAAAGGGAATGTGGCAAAATGTGGGTGAACATAAAATTAGACATGAAAATCCAATAAGAGCACAGAATAACAACAATGGCAGCATGGGGAACCATAAACTAGCCTTGACTGGCATTTACTATTAATTTGTATTCAATGTATGATACAGCTGATGAGGCACTGGGAAATAATGTATGTTTGCAAAGCAGTGCTCAGAATTGCTCTGCCACAATGCCAAAGACCTTGTGAATTGAGGAAATGCGACAATTGCCAGATTTTTTACTCAAACACAGAGTCTGACTTTGAGGGATCAGCTTTCCTCTGTCATAGTGAAAAACAGATCCACAATTGTACATTTCAAAAAAACAGGCAGAATGTAAACGTAAGTCAGCTGAGTGAAAGAAAAATAAATATCAGATCATTTCTATGGAGGAAAAGCTGAAATAAGGTATAAATGCAAATACCTTTCTATCAAGGTAACTTTGGAGGACACATTTAAAGGGTAGCAGAAATGCAAGAAACTTGAAGGCATTGAATTACTTCTAAATTCTGCACGGAAAGCAGACTCTAGTCAGCTTCCATGCTTTTCACTCTCTTTTCAGAATAGGTTAACGTTGAAAAAATCAATAGGCTATTAAAATATTTCAAAGATGTATTTCAAACCAATTCTATAGACATATTCTTATCTACCCGCAACGCACACGTCTGTCAAGCAACGACAAGACTCTTCTGGAGGAGAACTTTTTTAATATTAGAATAAATACTAGAACATACTACTCTGTAAATGTCAGGAGTACAAGCAAAAAACTGCAGGGAAAGTTCTTTTTTGTTCCTTTTTTTTTTTTTTTTTCTTTGCTGAGTCTGCCTCTCTTTTGGCTTGCTCAGAGCACAGGTGCACAAGGCAGGAGGGCTTTTTGCGTGCTGAAGAGAAGAAGGCTTCTGCACTACGGTCTTGCCATCGTGCTTGAGGGTACCCACTGAGGTACCAATGGCTGTAACAGACAGAGCCTACTGCCCAAAGCAGCTACGTGTGCTGATCCTTTCCATTACAATAAAACATAGAGCGATGCATTTTTGCCAGCTGCACTTGTGCTTTTGTTTACTGCACCTACTCACTGGCTCGTTAATTCTGAAGGAAATGTCCATTTCCTTTTAAGGTGCATCTCATCATCAATTATTTCATTTTCAAGGTCTAGCACTCACTACAGAGTGTGGCTAAAAGAAAAGTACTGATGGTGCACTGATACGTTTTGCTGCCTAGACAGTGAGATTTGTGGAACGAAGCTGGTTTGTTGCTGAATATCAGCATGTACAAGATGAATGCCAGAAGGGGAGCCAGGACTAAGAATCAGCTTTACCACTGGCTATTTTTATGTAGCCCTGCTCACATCACTCAGGAGTTAAATCCTGACCCGAGACAGAATTTTTAAGACTCTAAACCAGGAACACATGTTCCTCAATGTTAAAACCTGCTCACTTGAAAATCCCAATCCAGCTCTGTTTTCAATCTGTAGACCCTTGAATTGCAGAGATACTTTGCTTTTGAAATTACTCTTCACATGGAGAAATTCAGCATTTTCAAATCACCTCATCTTTATCATGACTGAACAGTAAGGAAATATTTCTGCTAAAAGTTCACCTCTGATGGAGAAATTTCATTATTTGATTTAAGACCCTTGCATAATTCCATATAGGTACAGCTAGGAAAAGCTCTAGCAGTTAAACCTCTCTTTAAGAGACGGCCTGAAGGGATTTTTTTTTTTTTAATGAGGTAAAGAGCAATTGGGCAAAAAGAATGAATTGTTCTTGGAGCAGAAAGAAGGGTAAGCCAGAGTATGTCTCATCCTTGGTCCAGCAATTCTTTGACTTGTCGATAAGAGCTGACAATACCCCAGTCAAGAAGCCTTTCTTCCTTGTGGTACATCTTTCTTTGGAGTAGTGACAATTGTGTGCTTGAAATCCTCTGGCCAGTTGCTTTTTCCTTACCTAAGCTGAGCATGTTATAATGCAAAAACTTGTGGCACCCATATGCTTTCGTGTATCTGATATTCTTAAGACATTTTTCCACACCAGGGCAGTAAAGAGAGAAGTTTGTGCTTGTCATATACCCAGAGCAAACATGTCAATTGTTCTGCTAAATAAGTAGACCTATATTATCTAACAACAGCATGATGGTTTGGTTGAGTGACTCACTGTGTCATCACTGTCTGAAGATTCCCTTGCACTAAATTTAGATCATGCAGTTCATGATCTACCCTGGGAGTAAAGATTGGAATCCACTCATACAAACTTTTTAATCTATCTTATTTGTGTGCATCATCAGAGTCTTTGTTAGAGAGCTGTTGTTTGCAGATGGTTGCACTTGCAGAGCAGAAGGAGCAAGACCTGAAGATAATGACATCTAATTTCCCAACCACTTCTGTAAACCTCAATTTAGCATTTCAGCAGAACACATTTGTACCAACTAAATCTAAATAAACAATATTCCCAGATTAGCAGCATAAAAATAAGTGCTGTGGCTCTGTTTACTTTTTTTAGAATAAAAGCTTTCTATGACAATGCCTAATTTTCGTGTCTAAAGCACTAGCTTTGCTGTTTTTCTTCCTGATTTGAGCCTCTGAAAACACACCATAACATTGACCTGAACATCAGACTTTACTTGGACATGCACTTATATTCTCTTAAGTGATGTGGGGACAGATATTTGCTATTAACACATACCTAACACACATTTTATGTATTAACACATAAAATACTAAATATTTCCATATGATTAATTTTCAATCACTCTTGAGTAAAATATAAAAATGCTCGACAATGATTCAATGGAAGTGCACTGGTCAAAGGTCCATGCAGGGATGAACAAAGGTGGTCTTGTCGTAACTCTGGATTTAGCTGCTCAAACATAGATTCTTTTTATGGCTTTATTTCTGTTCCATGAGTTTTATAATGCATTATTACCCTCTGCTGAAATCCTGAAACCTTAGACTAAGGTTATAGATGTGTGTTATAATAAACTAATGCATGAAAAGCAATGACTAAATACAGTGAAGTAAAAGTCTCTGAAAATAATTATCAATACAGCAAACCAAAGTACCAGCTAAGTTTAAGACAACAGTTGCAGGTATCTGCAGTTTATAAATGATTTCACTGACCTCAGTATAAACGATTTCACTGACCTCAGTTGAGCTACTTGATACTTACTAGGCTGGGTAAATCCCAAATGCAAACATTTTCTTAAGTGCCCAGAGATTGTGGCTGTGCTGATGACTATTACATTTCCTTACGATTATTTTCAGAGATGCTGCTGGGAGCACATATCTGGCAGTGAAGCAAGCAGCACTGGAAACCTGCTTCATGTAGGCTTTATAGACACGAACAAACTTATCAATTACCAGTCCTACAGTCTTTGATCATATCCATATCAATCACTGTTTTTTATGTTTTTATAAAAACCTGAACCTCTTTCAAATTTACTGGGTTTTAAAGAATGTTCTTTAATTAATGAATTCTTTAATATACCTCTGTCACTAATACAAATTATGGCAATACAGCCAAGGAAAATAGCCTGCCTTTTTGAAGAAGCTTTCACAGATTTACAGAATATTCTGAGTTGGAAGAGACCTACAAGGATCATCAAGTCCCACTCTAAAGTAAATGGCCCATGCAGGGCTTTGGTTTATATTTTGTCTTCAGTTGGTTTACATGATGGCTCCATATACTAATTACCCTGTTTTGTGAAAGAGAGGTAAACCTGATAGGAATTGCACATTAATTTTATAAGAAATGGCTTAAAATGTCTCTTTTTTTTTTTTCCCTCTTGATGTGTTATATCTTAAAGAGGTCCATTACTCACTATTCTAGAATTAATTTTCTGACACAGTATAATTCTTATTTGTGCATTCTAGCATTTGCTCTGTGAACTACATATTGCAGTAGTCTATTAGGAATTCTACAGAGGCAAGTCGGCTAAGTAATAGGATCAACATACTGTATTTGGTCACCTTTTTCCCAGCAGCAAAATATTTGATAAACAGAAAGCTGTACTATAATTTCATATTATTTTCCTCCCTGTACATTGTCCATTCCAGGCCACAGGCTGAGATGTTTTTCAGCTACTCAGTGTTACTTGGATTGATGTCTTGATTTGGTGAATGAAAATAAACAGCAAGGTAATAGAAATCCGGTCCTTTTATGTAGAGTTAGCCAAACCAGATTATTCCAGCATTTCTAACTAAATGTCCATTAAATAATGTTGGGGTTTTTTTTAAAGAATTATTAAACTACATAGTTTTGCTTAGAAGGGAGTTCAAAGAACATCAGTATTACGCTGTACTAATTTCACACAGTATTGATTGTATAACACATTTGTGGTCAAGGTTTCTCACAAAAAAGTAATTTTGAAGTGTGACTTTCCTCATGAAACTGACTTTGGCCATTGGAATTTAGCTTGAGATTTGCTAGAAAATTGTTGGCAGATCTTCAGCTCAGGCACATTGTTAGATTTTCTCATTCTGATGGTTAATTTTGTTGCTCTGCAAGTGAACATGATAATTAAACAAGAATGCAAACAGACAAACATTATTTTTCTGAGATACTATTGGACTGTTTTTTCAGAGATCAGAACAGTACAACACTGTGATTGAGTACTGACTGTAATATTAGCTAATTGATAAATATTCTCAGATTATATTTCCTGTGTTTCAGAAAGCTTTCTGACTTTTGTTGAACAGCTGTTCCTTGTATGAATAAGACAGGTGGATCATCTCCTAATGAGCACTGACATCTCCAAAATAATATTTTACCAATTTAGAACATTGAAGCTTTAAATTGATAATAACAGTGTAATAGTGTATAATTTCTATTTCAGATTTTCTTCCTCAAGTCTCTTAATATGGGGGTGTCAAAACCTATATATTTATTAAGACTTGGATATCCTACGCACACATTTTGTGATATTCATATCTATTCTAACTCCTTTTTTCTTTTCAGTTTCAAACCAAGAGGAACGCCATAACTATGAAGTCAGTAAGTCTGGAGTCACAGATGCCGCTAAGAAAGTTGGATCTTCTGATGCTTAATTTAATTCATTCTCAAGAAGTCAGATGCTCAAAGCAAGTACAGCAAAAGCTGCAAAAAAATGTGGAATACAAAGAATCTTTTTTTTCTGTTAAAGCCATTTCTGTAAAGCCAAACAGAAACACTTTTTTTTTTGTTAGAGCCATTTTCTTTCCTTTTTTTGCACAAACCCTCTACCATTCCTTCTATTCTCAGAGTACAGGTTAGAAATACTAAAAGAGCTGCTTTATATTTTTCAAATATGCTGAGATTGGTTGATTTGCTGCATTTTATTTTGCGTGAGAGCATTCAAAGCTCTGACATACACCCTCCTAATTACAATAGTGCTACAGGTATTGGGGTAGAGAATTACACCTACAGACAACAGATATGGAGTTATGAGTGAAGACAAGTTCTTGTCCAATTATGTCGCAGAGTTCTCAATCTTACTACATAGTTAAGAGAGCACTAAGTTAACATCTACACCATACAGTATTATGTGGAGCAAGCCTATCGTGTACAGCACTTGGTAGTGGTTCTAGTACTCACATTTTAATGTTGTTACCATATGCAATGATGTACCAAACCAACACTGGCAAGATAAAGGAGATAAATATCTTTGACAATTTGACACCTACCTATATTTTGGCTTTACTTCTGAGGACGTTGGTTGGATTCAACATCAGAGAGTCATTACACTCATCCTAAAATAAGGTCCAACACAGGTAAGCTAAATTTTCTGATAAGGAGTCTGAGCACTCTCTTTTCACTCTGAAAGAAGACTGGATAACTATTTTGGACAAGACATCTACAATGGGATTTTTCCACTGTAACATAGATATCAGAAAGCTAGGCATTTGAGCTACACACCTTAGGGTCACTTTTAAAGTTATACTTCAGTTTTAGTGTTTAAAAATTAATAAAATTTCTCATATACTTCACTAGCAAAACACAGCTCCTCAAAAAGCATAAAAGTGAATTAAGTTGACAGTATAGATGAAGCTAAAATATATACACAGAAGCTAAAAATCACACTGAAGTCACTGAAGAAAATTGTTTCCCAACAATCAAAAATCAGTTTGGAATTTTTTCAGCTCTTGGTATGAGACCAAATCACAGTGGGAAAGAAAATGAAGAAAGAGAAAAAAAATCTAGAGAGATGAATACTACCTAAAATTAATGTTTTTTCAAGATTTTTCTTAGAGAAAATAGTCATATAGTTAAGCTTACATTTAATTAGGTATCTGATGCTGTGGGTGCAAAAGTACCCAGTATGGGAAAATTAAAGACATTTGCTGCAGAGTATCGTATGACACAACTCGAGTGACAGTCTGCAAAAATGGGACATGACAATGACTTCCAAAAAACACCTCCAAAGGGTTCTGATTCCCAGCAGTAGTTTGCAGGCACTGGTACAAGATGGACTGCGTGTGCAAGGAAGGAAAATATCAATTCCAGTAAAGCAGAACGCTTTGGAGGAGGAATGGGCAACATTGTCTTGCATGAGTATACCCTCATGAAAAACAAATAGGACAGATAATAATTTCAAGTTGGAAATGGATGTACAAGCCAATGTGTTTTCAGAAGCAATGGTAATACTGTGGTTTTAAGAAAAACACATTTGGAAGAAAATAAATCATCGAAGCACAAGATCTATCGTGGTCAGAAAAATGTTATCCCCACTAACACAGAATATGATATGAATTAGATATTGCACATTTCACCTCATTTCACCTAAAAGTTTGGAGTCAATATTCTGATCCAGGAAAAAAAGCTATAGCTTTTACAGCATGAGCATGAAAAATATTGTGCCTGTACATGGAATTTGCACTGAAGCTAGAACTGTGTAAACCCCATTTGGGTTTAAAACAAGTAAGTGGTCTTGAAAAGAGGGTGCATGCTGAAGAACACAGGGCAATGACAAAAAAAAAAAAAGGCATCTCATGGAGATAGGGAAGTTCTCAATAATTTATGCCAAAGAGTAAATATACCAAGATAATCCCCCAGGCCACGACCCTAGGTGACTATCCTGCACCTTAAGTGAAAGGCTGCAAGATCTTCTTAGGTTAATTAATTACTTCAGTGTACAGAGGATACATGGATAAAACTAATAAATTTTGTATTATTGGTCACTACACAGGTTGCTATCGAAAAGAAAAAGATATTTCAGCACTCGCTTAAAAAAACAAAATAACTGTAAAAAGCCCCTTGTATGATTATATCTGCATGGAAAAAAATCTACAAGGTAAAATAATATTCTATTCCTAAGAGACTTGACACGTTTAAAAATATATGGCACATATTCGAGCATGTGAAATGTTTTTTTTGGCAGATCCCAGGAATGGTCATCTGGTTATTTGTGACATAATTGCTAAGATTCAGTTCAGCAAACTGTGGCAGTCAAATTTTGTCCAGAATTACTTCAGTTTGTGTTTTGTGCTCTTTTGAATAGTTCTTTTGTCCTCATTGACTGCAATGTATTCAAGATTGATTCAGCTGCCTTAACACAGGCCTCTGGTATCATTTGAAATACGGTAGGATACTGAATGTAGTTTTACAAGGCAGTGACACAGGACTTAGTAGATCATTATGCCTTTCTAGAGAGACAGGTGGAGGTAAGGCAGCACCTAAAGGCTCCTCAGTTATACTAGATAGTCATGTGGTGTGCAGGCAACTGGATCAAGGCTCCATTGTCTGCAAAAGCAGTCGTAAATTTGGCTCATATTTAAGCTTCTACATGTAGACATCTATGTTACCATGCTTTAATCTGGCAGTAATTCCACTTGATCTGTCTGCAACACAGTTGTCTATATCTCTGCTAGGTGTCCAGGCTTCCACTGTAACTAATGGAGATGCAGCCAACATAGTCAGAGCTTGACTCCGTGATAGAGAGGATGGAGCCAAAGGTGCAATGACAGGATAAGAAGAAATGGTTGCAAGTTACAATGAAGAAAATTCAGACTAGATATCTGGGAAAGATTCTTCATCCTGAGAGTGTTTAAGTCCTGGAAGGGTCTGCTCGGAGAAACTATGTAGCCACTGTCCTTGGAAATATGCAGAACTCTGTTGGTTGAGGCTGGGACAACCTGGTGTAATTTCAATGTTACCCTTGCTTTGAGCAGTAGGAGATTGTATTAGATGGTCCAGAGGTCCCTTTCAGCCTAAATTATAACTCTATGACTATTTAGTGTAATCTTTTTCCCTGTGGTGAGCTCCTAGCCAACACATCATAATAGCCCAAATTCTACCAACATCTGAGCTATCGCTCTATCCTAAAGCAATGTTGTTTTTTTCCCTGCTCTATATTTGTTCATTTCTTCTTGCTACCTGTTTTTCTGTCTTATTTAGAATCACAGAGTGGGTAAGATTGGAAGTGACCACAGGGCGTCTTCTGGTCCAGGTTCCCTGCTCAGGCAGGGTCATCCTAGAGCATATTGTACAGAATTGTGTCCAGATGGTTCTTGAATATCTTCAGTGAGAGAGGTTCCACAGCCTCTCTGGGCAATGTGTTCCAGTGCCCAGCACAGTAGAGAAATTCTTCCATATAGTCAGCTGGAGTTTCCTGTGCATTATTTTCTGCCCATTTCCCCTTGTCCTATTGCTTGGCACCGCTGAGAAGAGCCTGGTCCATCCTCTTGGCACCCTCCCTGCAGATACTAGTAGACATTGATGAGGTCCCTTCTCAGTGATCTCTTCTCAAGACTGAACAGGCCCAGCTTCCTCAGTCTTTCCTCATAAGAGAGATGTTCCAGTCACTCCATCATCTTTGCTGCTCTCTGCTGAACCCCCTCCAGAAGCTCCATGTCTCTCTTGTACTGGGAAGCTCAGAACTGGTCACAATTATATTGTAACCTGTAGTTGAAAGACAATGTAAGACAAGAAAATTTATAGCAACTCTCCAAATATGTTTACCTGATACAGTCATTATCATGAAATTAAACTGGGAACTAGCAAGGAAGAATAAGACCAAAGATGACTTGAATCTGTGGCGTGGAGGCTAAGGTATTCTTCTGCCTATTAGAAACATCTATCCAATATTTTAAAAAAGGACTCATGGGAAAAAGAGCTGCTGAACAGTCATAGCTCCCTTTCTGCACTCTCTGCTGCATGAATCATGAATTCATTGCTGCAAAATACCTCAGGTCCAATAGGAAAATCTTCCCTTCACCTTTAATTCCATCTGCACTTTCCCAAGTCTGTCATAGACTAATGTTCAGTGCCCAAGGCAGCCTTATGGAACAAGTGGTTTGAATTTTTTAAAGTTTTAGAATCAACTAAATGCAGGTTCTTCTACTTCTGAGTGACTAATACAGCAGTTGACTAATACAGGAAGCAAATTTACTGTGATCTTTTTAAAGTCTGCTTGCTAAAGGAGCTTAGTCCGTTAAGAAACTGTGTAGATCAGACACCAGAAGAATATGTAGTTTCTGCCTCCTGTTGGTATTATGCATTCAAGACACTTGGCCTTGCAGAGATGTACTAATCCAGGCAAGGAAGACTTTGAAGCCAAGTGGAGACATAGAGTTTAGGGTTAAACAAAGATCAGGCAGCAGCTGGAAGGTTATTTCTGGATATAAGCACCTTCATTCCATTTCAGTCTTGTACTTTTTAAAGTGTCTGGTTATAAAGTGACATTTTCCACAGCAGGAGTGATGTATAAAAAGCACATCTTTTTTGTTAGAAATATATAGCTGCTCCCATGAAAATGTAATGTGCTTCATAACAGTGTATGTATCCCTGCCTTCTGACGGACTATGAAAAGAATAACTTATCTGGTTGCCTTGTACTCTAAGCTGGTTACAGAAGACCTATGGGAATGAAGAGACTGGATTATTCTTGTCTGCATGTTCCCAGTTGGAGCCACTGCTGATGTGATATCGCTGCTGCTTGTGTCCACTGTTTCTTGAACCATTTCCTGGAACTCACTTTTCTTCTTAGTACAGCACTTGTCTTGCATAAAACTTTTATTTGGGCATCCTCAGCCACACAGCCCTCTTGTTTTGTCATGCTGAGTTAAGCAGCAAAGATAGAATTCATCTAAGCTAATACCAGGGACATAACTGATTTAGAATTTTGATTATTCAGGGATTCCTCAGTAGCTGGTGGGAGAGAAAGGCTATTCCAGTGGACTACTGGAGCTACATGAAAATCAAAAGGATGAGATCTTGGCCAAATCTTTTGAAACTATATCCATTGATACACAAACCATACACGCCCTTAAATTATTTCTTAATACCAAATCCTAATTAATATGATTCTACTAAAAAAAGAAAAAGTAAATCAGACTGATAATAAATATGAAACAGGAATAACAGGGCATTTTTTAATAACAGAAAGAGAAGTAATATCTCTATACAGAAGCACTATTCAAATTGCTATTTACTTTTTCCTATTTGTACTGGAAATGAACCACTGAAAATACCTCTTTTTTTTTTTCTCTGCTTAGGAGCCAAAGCATGACATCAGAGAGAAAAAAAGGAGAGGCAGAGGCCAAGGTTAGAGTGTATTAATCTTTTGTGCTTACATCCATGGCCTATTTCAAAGTTTGACAAATTTTTAGAATTGTCCTCAGATCTCCTCAGATTTATTATAGTTATTTTTTTAGTCTATAAGTATTTTTCATGTGAGGGTGAATCTGTTAACTCTGGAATCTATTCTCATTCTGTGAGCCTGTCTTGCCCTTCCAATGCTGTGGTGAGGTAACTTTTGCTCTCAATTATTAACCTCAGAAATTTTTTCCTTGCTAACCGTATGAAGTCCTACTGTGATTTGTGTGATGTGTGTCTGTTCAGTGCACAGACAAGCAATGATCTATTGTATTGGACATGCAGGGTTTTTTCGATCCTTTTAAAAAGATTTTTTTAAACTGTACAGCTTTTCTGATAGACATTCCTTTAGTCTTTGAAGAATGTGATTTAGATAGAAAAAGCAGCTTTTTCACAGGGCTAACTGTCCTTTCACCCGGACCCACCGGACAAAAAACAGAAGCACAAACAAAAAGCCTGAAATTATTTGGACTCAGTAGGTGAAGGCAGTGGAGTGCATAGCTCACAGATTTGTACCATAGGTGATATAAGGTTTTTTAGTGACAAGGTTTAGGAGGGGAACACAAGACTGGATGGAGTTTATTGGCCTCTCTCAGGGATGCTTAAGAAAATTCAGGCCCATCACTGCTTTACAGATTAGCAGATTCTTTTTTTCTTTTTCTTTACTCAAGCCTTTGGGACCGAGGACAGAGTTCAGAGAAGTTTTCTGAGCTAGTAGCAAATTTGCTTCTTACCACCCCCACCTATTTCAGATGTTACCCCACTGTTCTTGAGAACAGACCACTGCTTGAATGATGTGCAGTGAAAGATTTACTTTAATTTTCTCTGTAAGACTTCATAAGTAGCTCTGCTAAATAGCTAACTTTCATCATCATCAGATAAAAACAAAATCCAGGTGAGACCATACTAGGTCTACAACATGATATTTCATAGGATTCCTTATCTCTGGATGGATTCGACTTTGTCCTTCCCTCACAGAGAGACCTAAATCTCTTTTTCTGAGAAAAGACCTAAACATTTCCTGCATACATACCTCTAAAATTCCTCTTTTTTTTTTTTTTTTTCCCTGTGGAAGAGCATACACTACACAGGTGTAACATTGTTTGTTCCTTGTTTCTTCAAATCAACAGTTCCTCAGTGATTGTTCTAGATATAGAAATGAAGAGACTAGCACTTACAGGAAGCAATTTCTTTACTTCACATATTTACAAAATTCTATCCCATTCAATTTATTCTTGACTTGTAGGTCTGCAAGGACTGCAAATTGACTATCTATAAATAAATCTCATATTTTAAGACATCCTTTTGTGTTCATTTGGTCAGTTTATTATATTATTGTCAATGTTGCAACTCAGATCATTCCAGATTTGTTTGAAATGCAAATAGTGGAAGAAATGAAAACTTTAGCAAGTTTTAATAGTTTTTTCCTCATACAGAAATTGGTAATACACAGAATTGTAAAAATAAACAAACAGATGGCAGAACAGCTTTTTTGTATGCGATTGTTATAGTTTCCCTTTGTTGCAATCCACCTCCCAGAGAAAACTGTGACAAAGGGCAATTAACTAATTTCACACAAAAATGCCATCATATGAGTTGCTAATGAGGTTCAAACCATATTTAAGAGTGAGGAAGCATGAAGACATTTTTCTGCTTGGATTTTTTACATTTACAACATTAAAGGCTGTGATAATACTCCCATGCTTCTGCTGCTGATCTTGCAGCCACGTTTTCTGTACTAGCCATCGCACGCAGCATCACACTTCAATGAGCAAACTGCACGAAGCCAGATCAAATCGATCTACTGTGAATGATTCAAAACATTTGTGACTGCTAACAGTGCCTCGTATCTGGGCCCCTTGCTGGTGAATTTCTCCATTCTTCTGTTTTAATCTGGTAGCCATACATGTAAAACTACCAGGAGATATTTTTGAAACACCGCATTGAACAGTGTGTTACTGACTCTCAGTCAAACCATCTTGCACATCATACCCCAACAGCACTGCTTCCCATCTGCCTCAGTGCCTACAGGAGATCAGCTTCTGAATTGGAATTCAGCTGGCTGAAACTAAATCTGAATGAGACAGAAATGAGGTTAGAAGGAAAAGGGGAACATTTTGAAGAACTAGCCAAAGCCATGACAGCATTCTCAAACAAGGGGTCTGTTTTCTGACTGTCAAGAGACTTCACAGCCTCAGGGTTAGCTGACATCCTCCCAAGTATGAAATCTGTCAGAAATAAATTCTCCTATCCACGATGAGCCAGCAGGCTGTTCCTATGAACATCCACTCAGATGCTGACTTGGCAATAGCATTGTACATATTCATGGCTTCCAGGCTCCACAGCTATCGTATTCTGTGCTGGCCATGCCAATGATAGCCTTCAATGGGCAGCTGATCAAAACTCAGCACTCTGCTTGCTAAGCAAAATAAGTCAATTGTGGTACATCATTTCAGTGCTGTGAACACTACGTTGGCTCTTGAGTGAATGGTGAATCATATTTGTTGTTCTAATCCTAATCTTCAAAGCCCGAGATCCAGATTACTTTGAGGATAATAATTTATCACTGTGAGAAGTGATCCGCTCCTCAGGGGTGGTGGAGCTATCAGCTAGGCAGGCAATTGTGCTGACAGAAGGAGCTTTGAATCACTCTTCCACATAGGAAAGATGTGGAATGCTCACCCATGTTCAAGGCAGAATACAAAATTAATCCTTTCAGAATAAAACTTAATCTTGTGAGCAAACACCACCACCCCCCGTATACACCCAGTTCCAGGAAAGACAGGACTATAACTAAAAGTATATAATATTAGTTGATTTAAGATAGTATCTCTTTGGAAAAGATTATGACATATCTAGCTGTGGGTCAATCTGACCAGCAATTTACATGGAATTGAAATTGTGTACCTTGATGACCTGATAAATTGTTGGAATATATGGTATAAACAGATTACACAATCTGTGCAAAGCTTTTGATCTCAGTGTGAGAAGCATTGTGTCCCACTGCAATTGTTTTAATGATTCAGCTTCCCAAACAGCATGTTTTGCATTTCTGAAGTAAACAACCACTTAAATAATCCTTGATTTGTTTTTCCCAAAGGTATGTCACATTTCAGCCCACAGCCACTCAATAAAAGAACAGAGATGCATTTTCTGGACTTAATTCAATAAATAAACCTAAAGTAGTTTGTTTTCTTTGCTTTTCATGTTAACTTATCAGGCTAATAAATTAATGAACCTGCTTGGAAATCATATGCCACTTTCAGGCATGCAGCTGCAGACATAGACAAAACAAGCATCTGCATTCCAATAATTAGCACTGAATTGATACATCCTTACAGTCATGCTAAGACTGTGTGCCTAACATTATTTTTCTATTTTAATGGCAACTTTTGTTCATGAAATGAAGTAGGCCTTTATATTTTAAACAAGAGAAGTAGTGAGAACACAGTTATTGAACTGTGTGGTGCAGACCAATATGACAGCGGGAAAACAAGTTTGGAAATAGAGGGACACATCTTCAGTTGGTTCAAATTGGCATACTTAAAGTCATTATCTCTGCTGTAGCTATCAAGCAAGCTTTTTAAAAGCAATATTTTAAGCTTTAACAAAGAGCAAGTAATTTGGGGCTAAGAGAAACACATACATAAGCCTAAACCTGGCTGCCCTCAACATCCTAGACCCCCACTCTCTGTCTGAAGTTCAATTTGCATCAAGTGTGCATCTCATTTCTCACAGACTTTCAGCTGTATTCAATATTTAGAAGGGTTTGAGATGTACAATAAAGAAAGAAAAAGGAAAAAACCACATTTTTTCACAGGCTTCAGAAAATCCTTGGTACTGTGGGCTTTGATATATATCAACAGCCAGACAGACTCCAGTAGTGTGAGTGGTTTGATTTTTTTCTTACACATGTAATAGTATCAAGTCCTTGTCAGGGTTAACTGTTTTAAAGTGTATGAGAAGACTAAGGACCAGGGAAAACAGAGGATTTAATTTTGTTTTTTCGAGGAATGCTAGTGATTATTAACAAAAAGTCCCCCAGAGGATATTGCAAATAAATAAATGACAAATTAATTTTATATTGATAGCGGTTCCACTTGTCACAGGAAATAATTCTCAGATTCTAAAGAGACATGTTTCTCTATGCTTACTGCAGCTTCCTATGAAGCAGGGTTTCTCACCCACAACCAGGATGCTTCAATTTTAAAGCACGAGTATGTTGTACTCCGTGAACACTGTACATTGTTTTGGATTATAAGGACAGACGAAAATTTCCCCATAGTCTGCCAAAGAATTTTAGGAGGCAGTAGTTGTCATGGTCCACAGACATTCCCAATCACCCTGGCATGAAATGACAATTAATGATGTATTCCTGGATTACATAAAGGATGTCAAACATACATACCATTTCTGTAGCCAAAAGATACGAGCAGCTTGCTGGAAGTATCACATATTACACTGTAATTTTCTGATATATCAGAGTGTTTTTGCCAGTAAGAAAAAAATTACTAAATTGCAAACCCAAAGCTAGTTTTGCTTTAGGGCACTCAATCCTAAACTGTAGAACTGTTGTGAATGTTCATGGTTTTAGTGATGAAGTTGAGTGGTGTTTTTCATCTTTCTCTCTGTCCATCTATGAACCTATTTCTTAGATAACTAGGTTTTTCCAATAGGGTATTTTAGGCTACTACCATTACTTAGATGTGTCTATCCACACCAGACAAGTTTACAAGCACAGAGTCTTAATCATGTAATGAAAGGAATGACCATTAGAAAGAGCATATTAAAAGTACATGCTTTGCCTAAAGAAGACAAGCTTATTAGTGTACATGTTAAATTAATTTCATTTTACACTTTAAAAGACACAGGAAAATTGAATTTAATGTTTTCTAATGTAAAATCATGCCCTACTATGTACATACATAGTTTATAGCCTATAGATACCTGATTTGCAAATGGAATGTTCTCAGATAATTGAAACACCTAAGAGTCACACTTTTATTGACTCTATAAGCACTGGTTGGAATAATATCAGCTAGAAGGCTACTACTAACACCACAGCCTGTTTGCAACAGATCACAGAGGGATTCTGAGTGTGCCTCTGCAAAGTGTGTTCTGCCTCACAGGAAAGCACCCACCTCTGCTTCTGGCTGAAATTGCATGGCACAGTGTATTGGAAGAAGGAAACCATGCCTGTATCCTCCATGCTCTAATTTAGATGGCAAGACAGCAGATTTAGAAGTTTGTTGATTAATTACTAGAGGCAGGAAAAGATTTCTCCATTCTTTTTCTATTGGTCACGTGAACAAGGTAGGCAGCAATATACCATCTAAGTTAATCACAGCTGTACAATCTAAAAAAAATTGAAATAATGGATTTAATAGTAGACCAGATTCAGTTATCAACAACAACTAAGTCTGAAGCACATCCATGATATCACAGATCAACTATGGCAAGTCTCTAGTCTGAAAATCTAGTATGATCAGTTCTGTCAGTGCTAATGAAACTCCTTTGAGACAAAAAAGTGAAAATGAAACACAAAGGTGCTAATTTTCTCACTAACTTGATTGAATGATTTCCCCTGTCTAAGAGAGTTATGTTATGAAGGCATAGCTGTTCATTTCATTCACAATCTGCTAGTCGTAGTTGACTTACAGCCAAACTCAAAAGGAAGTTTAGTGAATCTAGGTAAGTTTAATAAGGGTCTATGCCAATTCATAATTTTAATTATTTTCAACATGCCAGTGTTACCTCAATGTTCATACACACTCCCAGCTTTCCAGCCATTTATAGACTTATCATGTGGCTTTATTTAAGTGAAAACTAATTACCTCATCTCACTTTAATGTCAAAGTTTAGAAAGAGGCACCTCCAGAGTGGGATTCATATCTTGTGGGTCAGGATGATGTGAACTGTTCCCTGTGTTTACCTTTCTCTCCATTCTCTGCAGAAGAAGATTAGACAAAAAACTTTCAGACATCTAAAATTTGATGCAACGAACCTTCACTTCTGCGCACTCCTGAACTGAATTGAGCAGACTGGAATGTAATCTCAGTATAATTACTTTCTCATTGATTTCCTTGGAGTCACTACAGTTATACAGCAAAACAGGCTCAGATGCACAGGTAAAGCATCGCAGGTGTATTGCACCTATCCTGTGCTGAGGTGCTAAAAGAAATAAGTGTATCAAAACCCAGCAAAAAATAGCTAATATGAAGACAAAGTCAAGAAAGCAAGCAAGCAAGCAAGGAAGTGTGATAATGGAGCAACACAAACCACACATTTCTCTAGGCTAAAAATACCTTTTTTCACTTACTGAACACTTCATTGGTTAAGATGTTATTTAGCAGTTCCATTTCTCCTAAAATTACAAGAATTCTTTCTGTTCTACATCCAGTGCAATCAAGTCACAGTTTATAGGATGCAGGTATTACCTGGTTTCTTTTCCTTACCCTGGCAATTCAGAAGAGCTTTAATACTGACAGATTCAGCTATCTGAGGATAACAGGAGGAATCATCAACTATCCTAGAGGCAGAAACAATAGGCACCTTTACATTCTGCAGTGGTTTGAAAGATATTTCTATAAGCAGGGAGATTTTCTCTATAAATTAAGAATATTATTGCAATCTTAACAAAAAGTTGCCTCCTCTGAACTGTGCTCTGTATATTGTATTTTCTTGAAAATCACCATTACTTTTGTTTCTACAAAGCCTGTAGACAACAAACCTGTTACAGTTCAATAATAATATGAGATTTTCAATGATCCAAAAAGACTACTGGATTTGTAATGGTACCCCTAGATTATTAACTATCTGAAAGCCCTAGGTAAGACTGAGCTGATAGAAATGTCTGCACACAAAAAAAACCACAAGATGCCTCTGTAATGCTGATGTGCGGTATATACATTTGCACTAGTCCAGTGTTTGGTAATAGGAAAAGATATGTCTCCATTAACTCAGGTTGAACTGTGTACCCACATTAGCCTATTGTCTATGTGATCATAGAAAATGAGAGTTGGGTTTTTTCTTTTTTTTTTTCCTTTTGTACTAGGATGAATGTATTTGCAAGGAGAGCAATGCCTGTAAAATCAAAGTGCTTACAAACGTATACTCCTTATGAATTTAAGAAGTTTCATTTAATGCAGTAGAAACTAAGCCCATGCTTCTGTTATTTGTTGAACTTTGGGCACAGGAGCTAGAAAAAACTATGAAAATTTGCTTTATCCCCATCAGTTGCACCGATCTAGTCCTCTTATCTATATTTATTATTGTACTCTCTCATATTTTGTCTAATTTAGTCCCTAGTCCAAAGATACATATTTAGATATCATTTATTAAAAAAAACATCATGGCATTTTACATGAAAACTAGTGTTAACTGAAGATTGTAGAATTTAACAAGTAAATAAAGGACTGCATGGGAGCCATCTTGCAGAGGCTTCAAATTAAAGACTATTATGTTAAAAGAAGAAGAAAATGGCTCTCTCAGAAGTCTATGCAGTGTGAGACTTTTTGCATGTTTATGTTCCTAATCTTTACAGTGAACTTTGCAGCCAGCCTTGTAACTGTTTCCTACCTGTTTAGGGAGTCATCACTAGATCCATCAATATTAATTCAATAAAGTTAACAACAGTGTTAATAGGAAACTTCTCATTATGAATTTATGAAAAAATAAATCTGTACACATCGAAATTACTTATATTCATGTTTAATAATAAACGCAATGAAGCTCAACTCAATAATAAAGCATGGCTGGGTTTTAGGAAAAAAAAGAATATAGTGTGCATACTAATTAAATACATAGCTTGTCTCTGGAAACCTTATCTATTGGAGACAGTCTTTTTACCTAACCAAACAATTAAAAATCAAATTCAAGGTTAGGCACCTCAGAGGAGTATGTACTACCAATAGAAATTTGTCTCACTTAACTTCAACACTCATCTTCAATGTGCGGTCATTCTTTCCACTCTTTACAAGGCAGATCTAAGGTGGCTGGATGAACCATGATAGGTAATTTTTTAAGTGCCAGAGTCAGGAGAGATTTATTTCACCACCTGGGGTTAGGTAAAGGACTACTGATAGGACTTTGGACAACTCAAACAATAAGGCAAAATAGGACTGGGAAGAAAAAGAGAAACATAAAATATTGGACTTTTTGTTTAGGCTATGTTCCATACCACCGATGGTGTTTCACAGAACAAGGATATCCTGTAAAATAGTGGATAGTGGATTCCTTATCCTTTAATGGCAAAAGAAGGTCTTCATAACCACTCATCTGAAAATGCTACTCAGTAGATTCCCAGCTAGATTCTGTGTTGCTAATGCTCAGCATTACAGAGCTGTTTTTGACATCTTGACTGTCAAAAACAACATAAACAAACTTTGAAGCACCAAGATCCCAGATGTGGAAAAAAAAAGAGAAGTTACGTGAGTGAAATCTTGTATCTTTATCAAACTTCACTGAAGTCACTGGAGGTCTGTGTGGGTTTAAGGTACTGCATACACTTCTTATTGTGGAAACAGAGTTTGATTCCCTTTAAAAACACCCCAAAGCCCACAGTTTTCTTATGGGCAACATGATCATTAGACAGAGATCCACTCTTGTCTGTTTTTCCATAGTTATTAAAATGACAAAATGTTTTATTAAAATGGGATTTGCACTGAGCCCAGTCATAAAACCAACTAGAGACGAATGGACCTCTAAGACTTTTTATCTGAATATCTGTTGTCTGCTGACTATAGCAAAACTAACATTAATTTTCATTTAAGCCCACAAAGGGTAAATAAAATAAAATAAAAACCCATATATTTTACTTACATCTGCAGATGATATTATTTACTTTTTTTCCCTGTGTACAGAGGCTTGCAAAATCTTTACCAATTGTATATGAAGAAGAAAACCTATCTGCGGTAGTAAAGCTGATAAGCCTCAGACAACATGTCTATGTGTTGAAAGATTTTGCAATAATCCTTTACTTTCTATATATAAAATATTCTAAATGCAAAGCTAATGTATTTTTTTGGCTTATCATTATGCAGAAAAGTCTTTCAGGTTTTTTGGTCACTGAGGAGAAAAAGTATGCAAGTTAGGAAATGTGATACTTTTTATGAGATTCAAAAGAAGTGAAATATCAGTGTTTCATGTAAACAAAATACTTCATTTCCTTTTCTTCCTGTATTCCATACTTTTTATTCTAAGAGTCTGTAGTTACTAACTCTCTGTGTACTGCTCTCCAGCTGAAATGGCATTTAGCTTGATGTGACAGTGCTTTAAAATAAAGTTGCTGGAGGAACTTCAACCCATCCCGCTCCTACCAGGCTGATACCAGTGCCAGCAATAGATGCCCAGAGCCTGGAGAGGGATCACAGGTCAGCAGGAGAGCACCTTAAGAGCAGAACAAAGGAATTTCAGCCACACCATCCAGTAACTTAACTTCACTGGGGATCCAATGTTAATGTCTGCATGCAAGCGCACAGCGGGACAGGGAATAAACAAGAGGAGGCCTATGATTTTACTGGCCAGTGGAGGAGAGGAAGAAGATCCAAGGGCTGAAACACTTCTCCTATGAAGACAGACTGAGCAGGTTGGGCTTGTTCAGCCTGGAAAAGAGAAGGCCCCAGGAAGACCTTGAGGCACCTTACAGTACCTAAAGGGGGCTAGAGGAAGGCAAGAGCGGGACCTTTTACAAGGGTGTGTAGGGATACACGACAAACGGGAGTGGCTTTAAACTGAAAGAGCGTAGATTTAAATCAGATACTAGGAAGAAATTCCTTACTGCCTGGTTGGTGAGGCAACGGAACAGGTTGCCCAGGAATATGGACGCCCCATCCCTGTAAGTGTTCAAGGCCAGGCAGGATAGGGCCCTGAGCAACCTGGTCTAGCAGAAGGTGTGATTCATGATACATCCAATGATTCTATAAAAATATCTAAACTTGGTATTTCCTTTATTTTTCTTCCAATGAAACATAGACTACAAATGATTGTAAACAGGACAGATTAATTAAATGTTGAATTTTATATTCACCACTTCTTGATGCCATATGTAGTTTTGCACACTGGGATACGGCAAGTATAAAGAGTATTATTTATCTTTTTTTCTTGGTAATATAACCTTTGTGACCTTCACCAAGGGATCACTCCTGGCCAAACAGTTCACACCAAATAAATGTATATTCTTTCCCTAAAATTCAAAGCCTGAAGCAAACCATTTTGCCTCCCACAAATAATTTTCCTTATCAAGAAAATAGTTTGGCTGTAGATTAGGGCACAGGAACAAATCAATGCACATGCGATGTGGATGTGATTCAGCCCTGGAGCTAAACAGAGAGTGAACCAGCTAAGAGGTATATCCACACCAAGCCTACCCCTCCTTCCCCTCATTTTGCAGCCTTGTAAATGTGCAATGGACATCATCATGCAAATCACTGAATAAATACAGTGAATAAATAAGCTGCCTTGCCTTTGTTGAAGCATCCCTTGAAATATGCCAGGTTCTGCTCAGTGTTGCTGGCGATGTTACTGTGAAGAATAAAGGCTATAAATGACAATATGCTAACTCAGGATATTTAGAAACTAGCCAGGACAAACTAAAATACCAAGCAGCTTAGAAGGAGCAAGGCATATTGGATATCTCTGAAAAATGAGGGGATAAGACACAACAGAATACTGAAATACTCAGTCACAAACTCTGCAGCAGGTTTGACCTCAGACTTGCGTGCTAATGGTGTAATGCATTTAAGAGTTAATAGTTTCCATTAAAAGAAAATTAAGACACAGGGAAGAGAGTATGACTCTGTACGTAACTCCCAAGGCACAAGAATATAAATATAGAAGGAGAGGATACAACTGCTGTCAGCACAATGATAGTGAATATGCAAGATTAAGAAAGAATGTTATTTGAAGAAAGAACTTACTTTGCTCTTTTGAAGCTATACACATTCAAATACTCTTTTTGCAAAAAAAAAGAATGCCTGTCATGACGGTTTTTCTTCTATATTTGTTCCTGTTGAAAAATTGGATAGAGCATGAAAGTTAGTTTGGTTTCATTGTAAATCACAGGAGTTATTTTTTTTTTCTGAACTGGTGAAGTAATATTGATATTTTTACATCAAAAAGATTCTTTTAAAAGACCCCAAAATATTATCGAATAAAAAAATCAAATAAAATTCTTGTTTTACTTTTGGCATTTGTTAAGCTTCTATTTAACATCTCCTTTTTAAAATTTAGGTTAACTTTTAGATGAACATTGGGGTTTTTTTTAAAAAAAATCCCTGTAACAGTTTCTAAGGAACAATGTAAAAGAGAGATAACATGAGGTTTGGATGAAAGGAGAAATATTGGGCTGAAGAGAAAGTATAAGTTCTTGCCTCACAGCTGAAGCTCTTTGGAGGAGTTAATAGTGAAGCTGATGAGGAAGACTTGTTTGATATATTATACTTTGATTTCAAGAATGCAGTAGCAAAAGTCTGTTTCAAAGGCTCTTACAGAAGCCAAGCAACCACCAGAAGAAAGTATAGGTCTTTAAAGAGGTAAATAATCGATTAGAAGATAAGAAACAAGGAACACTATGTCCTTGTTGTGGAGGCAGGACACCACTGGATACCTACACAGATCTGTGCTTCAATCTTTGGGCTATTCAGCTGAAAAAGAGGGCGAAAACCAAGATGACAAAAAACAACAACAACTGCAAACAAAGTTTGCTGATGATGCCAAGTTTCTCACAAATGTAAAGATGGTGCGTGAATTCTGTGAAGAAATGGCAAAGACTCTTGTGAAAGTGAGTGACTGGCAAAAAAATAGCAGATGAAATTAAGTATGCTTGAAATGTAGGTAGATGCAAAGTGACACTCTGTGGCTTTGCATGTACGATATCGGGATATAAGCTGTCATCACTGCTCCTGAGTGAGACCTCAGGAACCTAGGGATCAGTCTTGTAAACAATTTTGTTAAATATCATCATACATGACCTTAGTACAAAAAAAATAGGACAGTGTGGAATCTGAAGATTACACCACAAAAGACCAGTGATAGAAAGGCAAACAGCAATATGATGTATGAACAGTTGGTGACCTTGAGGACTAAAGTAATCCAAAACCTGTCAGGAGTTCGTTGTCAAAATGGGAAAACCGATCAGGGATAAATTTATCTTGGAAAATAAAATACTTAACCATCAGGGGATTAAATCCTGGGGTAGCATTTATGCAACCTAGTGGGAGCAAAAAAAAAGTCCCAACAAGTTTTTCTGTGAAGCTTGATCAGCTAATAAACAATATCTATTCCAAAATTATATCCTTGTGAATTAACTACCCAAAGGAACACAGGAAGGATTAATTTCCAGAGTCATCCTTCAATTGTCTTGTAAAAGTGCAAACAGCAATCCAGTATGACAGAAGACAGGAAACTTTCCCAGGCATCTGAGGGTGTAAGGGAGATAGATAGACAGAAATAAGCCAGGCATGAAAAAACAGATAAAAGCCAGGCATGAAAAGACAGATACAAGCCAGGCAGATACTGGTCAGGCATAAAAAGCCCAGACCAGTAATAGTGATGCCTTGAAAAGCCTCACAGAAGCAGGGTCTTAAGGAGACCTGTGCAAAGGGATTTGCTAGTCCCCGCGGTCCCATTAAGGGAAGGTTGTAGATATTTACATTTCCCACTGCAGCAGTATTTTCCATGTTGCTCCGTACAAACTGTGGTAGGCACAGGACAACAGGGCTCCTCTGCTCACACCCGGCCTGTCAGTGCCATCCCATAATTTATGTTGTCCTATGAGAGTATTGGCACGCTCTAGTGCTCTAGTGCATTTGGAGTCTTTCCAGAGTTTCTTATCCCTGGGACAACGCTAAGCTGATGGAGCTGCATGGCTTCGCAGAGCTGCTGCTTGGTGTCTGGCCAGCTCAGAGTTCAGTCTGTCCGTCTGTGCACATCCGTGTACACAGGCACACTACCTTTAACTTACCTCCCCTGTGCACCAAGAAAAGGGCACTGCCGTCAGTTTACACCGGCAGAACTGAGATTATAACAGACAAAAAAGGTTGCATGAGACTTACGGCCTAAACAAAATTGAAAAATTGATTCTCAAAGTCGTATTGTCATGTTTTGACATCCCAGATGTAGTTTTTTTTTCCTTCTCAGTGAGACACGTCCCCTTTACATTTCTGAATTTAGCAATTTTTTTCATTTTTCTGTGGAAGTACTTTTTTTGTACTACAATACTTCTGTGGTGCCAATTACAGCAACCACAAAATGTTTTTTCAGTGTAACAGGAGAGGTTTGGAACGGAGACATCTTGAACAAGTAGCTAAGATGAGACATGATAATTTGGTATCAGCTTTCTATCTGTCAGGTGCAATCTTAAAG
Organism: Cnemophilus loriae; assembly: GCA_013397755.1. NCBI lineage: Eukaryota > Metazoa > Chordata > Aves > Passeriformes > Corvidae > Cnemophilus > Cnemophilus loriae. Next base: position 719,588 of record VZTF01006422.1, read on the forward strand.
GATAGAGAGATAGACAAGGAAATCAAGGGACTGCTTTTCAGGGAAACTAAATTACTATCCTGATACCATTGCAAAGTACAACTGCAAAGGTTGTATATTGAAAGGTTGTACACAAATGTTCTTCATGTTTTCTTTAATTTCAGAATGAAGAAGACAAATGGTTTTGGCATGATCCTCTCTTGTTGGAACTCATACAAAATGTATGTCAGAAAAAATCTCTTTTTTTTTAATAAACACAGTAAGAAAACTAAAAGCAGTTAAATTGTGTTTGCACTTCAGTGTAGCCACACACCAAGTTCCCAAATTTTTTGTTCATGATAGTTATAACCATAAAGAGCCCAACATTTTCACTTTTCTTGGTTTTGGTTGATCTTTTAGGAAAAGGTGAATTTAACTCTATAGAATAAATGGCCAAACGGGGATGGAAAAGGAGGAAAGAACAAAAGCAATAGATAATTGATAATTGACAATTGATCTTTCACAAATGAAAAAAGAAAAATAGAAAGCCTAGAGAATTCCATAATGAAGAATCTTAGCTCTAGCCTATACTGACAGGCCAATTTCATCCAGCTCTAGAAATGTAGCAGCTTAAAATTTCAGTGCTTCACAGGATCTAAAAAAATTCCTTAAAATTTTTAAATAGATATACCAGTTCACATTTCCTGTTTCACAGTTGATTCTTCATATATTACATAAAAAACAAGTAGCATTTTTCACCTGTTTGGCTGATGCTCATGAGATGCTTTTTGTACATGTACCATGAACTCAGTCAGAGCCTGAGCTGGAACTCATTTTGGTCAATAGAGGGTTCTCACTTATCGAATAGGCTTTGGATCATGAGTGTTAGATCCGGATAGTGAAGATCATAATTCAAATTATAAATCTATTTTAGACAGTTTTTCTAGTACTTCTTATTTTCAAAAATGTATCAAAAGTATTTATAAGGTTTTTGAGCTCTCAAACAAGATGTTTTCATGCCTTAAAATATAGTTAGATTTATCTTAACCAAATCTAGCTTAACCAAACAGGTTGATTATTTTGTCTTTTCTCCATGAAAACTGACAGATAGAACATATTAGGTTTTAATCTTTTTTTCTTTTAATTTTTTTTTTTCTCTTGAAGTGCAAAATATACAATTTTTATACCACAGTTTCTGCTTTTTCCTTATTCTGAATTTAGAGCACTGAGAAGCTAGATGGAGATTTTGCAGAGAGAAAATAGGCAAGACTTTTACTTTTCAAGCTGGTTGTTACCCTGAGCAGCTCCAGGTTCTGCAGAAAGGCAGTTTGACAGTTCTTAGCAGCTCCTGGGGACAGACTTCCTCCCCAGTGGCATACTTCCAAACCTTCTGTGGCTCTAAAACTGCATGCTGATGGATCCCTTATGGTATAGGAAAGCTAATGTTGTCTTTCACAGACAGAAGAAGGAACTAAGAGGGAAAGAAGCGTGACTGACCTGGACAGCTAAAAGAAGAATTCTTTTTTTAAAAAAGTGTGGAAGAATGAAAAGATAGCCAGCAGAGGAGAGAAGAATGAGGAACAAGGAGAGCAATTTTCCTGTTCTAGTACAATTGGTGAGTACTGGGTGTGGGAACCATTCCTATGACTGTACCTGTTTGAGATCCTCGGCCTTTGAGAAAATACCAGAGACAACTTCTCTTCAGACCATGAGAGGGGAGCAAGTAAATCTTTCCCAAAGCCCAGAACTGAAAAAGAGCTTTTGTAGAAGAAAACCATAGTGATTGTGTGCATATTTATTTCTGACGGCTAAAGAATTTCTTCCTTTGCTGCTTGCTGACTAAGCACACTAAAAGTTTCTAACAGTTGTCCATGTCTATCCTGTATATGATTGAATCTTCCCTTATTTTATTTTGGGAACCCATGAACGCTCTTGCTTGTACCAGGTGCTATGTGTATCCTTCACGCCATCCTCCCTGTAACAGAAACTTCCGCTGCCTTTTTCAAACCAAAGGCTTTCTGTCTTCCCATTTCTTCCTTTGTGATATACCCTGTATACTTCTTTTCTTCCACCTTTTCCCTATTTTCTTAATTTTATGTGTTATGTGTCTTTTACTTCTTTCCTACTCCCATTTTTCACTCCCACCTGCCCTGGGCTCTACCATTTTCTTTTTCCCCAATGCTTTATGTAGCTTCATAATCTTTCCCCTAGTTCTGCTGTTCCACCCATCGCATCCTTATTGTTACCTTTTATTTTTCTCTGGGGCATATATCTTTCATGGTGCCAAGCTCATTTAGGATAATGGCAGAGACGCAACTGCAGGCCGTGTCGTGCTGGAGGCTGTTTACGGGTGCCTACAACTCATTCTATTTGTAGGCAATGACAGACAAACAGAGAAATGTCATCACGTGTAAGTCTCAAAAAAGAAAGCAGAAGGTATTGCAAGGAAGGAATGAGGCTGTTGACAGAGCAGGTGTCTTTAGTTGTGCTTCAAATTCCTCAGCAGAGTCTCAGCTCCTTCATCCTCTGAGCCCCACCAGCAGGAGCCTTCCCAATGCTCTTACATCTGTGGTACAAAGGTTACCACACCTTAAAAGACTAATTTTATGTTTTCTGTTGCTCAGGCTATTTTCAATGTTTTGTTCTTGTCATGTGTTTTGTATATGGTATTAGTTACTATGGCAACCTTAACTGCAAATTGACCAGGAATATAAAGAAGAAATATGTACATTACACAGTAATAGCTCTGTATTCATCACCTTCCAGATATTTCACAGGCAGAAGAATTTCAAAAGACTTTTTAAGTAATCAGACAAAAGCCCTCAATTTAGTTATGAAAACAAACTAATTGCAATACAAATTATTTGAGCCCTGCATTTGTAAGAAATGAATCAGACACAATTTGAAAAGGTAACTTATTACAAACTATTAGAATTATATCTCTGTTAGTGACTCTTCCATAACAGTCACTCAGAGCAATGCACATTTCATGTCAAACAAGGTAAAACTATGCTGTTCAGATTCACATTGCAATTAACAGAAAGACTGGATTAAAAATCTAGAAAGAGACAGAAGGTTTTGCATTGTTCAGAAGAGCTCCAAATATTAACTTGGGGAAGAAAAAAAATCCCCAAGGTCTAAGGAATTTGATAAAATAAAAAGTATTACTGTACCTGAATTGGAGAGCCTGGATTCTTAGCAAATTCTAATTTCTATCACTGTCAATCAGAATGAGTCCATGGAGGTCACTTATCACAAGTTATAGTGAAACTCCTGCTGTGACAAAAGCAGCAGCTTGGGTTATGCATGCCTTGAAAGTGTATTGCAACCAGGTTTTGTCTGGGGCAAAAGTCTCTTACTGTAAAATCATGACGTAGTCCTTCCAATGACAATTTTCAGGTGGTACATCTTGAGCTGCACATATAGTCCTGTGCACATGCCTACCTGCCAAGGTGCAATACACAGGGTGAGAGATGTGCTCAGAGGAGACAGATCCTTCTAAGCCTCTCTGCAAGGTCCAGATGCTAAGAGGCACATGAGTTAATCATGCTAACATGGAAATTTAAGCACCAACTCAGATTACACTTTAATGACAAATGTGTAATCAGTTTGGAAAGTTTGGGTTGGGATTTTTTTAGAAGATTTAAGCAAGAGTAAATAAGAATAGTAGTCAGATTTGGTAATTTCAGTAGTTAGGGTGTTAAATAGCTGATAAAAAAAATAGACAATAGCTTGGGGGGGCCTTAGCATTAATGAACTGACAAAGCGTGCCCTCAGAGCAATGGAGCTTCAACCCTGATGTCTTTGTACTAGGGGGAGTTAAACCTAGGGGAATATTATAACATGTGTAACTCACATGGGTAAGTTTCCTGAGACCTCAGTCTAACAGAGGAATTTGGCTTTCAATGTGATTCCAGCATAACCCAGGCGTATTCAATAATTACTTCAAAGGGGACACAACTCCAGAAGGAACGTGAATTTCTAGTGGGGTATTTTCCTTATTTTCATGCTTTTGGAGCAAACCTAGCAAAATTATTATTACGGAATATCTGACTGTTTGAGTTGCCTGTGTTCTTCCAATGCAATTTCCATATTTTAAACTTTGTCTCGCAGATTCTTCTTAGTTCCATTCTTGCGAACACTTCAGTGCTATTACGCAAACATCATGAGTGACACTCCAGTTAAAAGAAGCAAGTGCTTAAGTGTTTTCAAGAATGGAGAACTGGTGAGCATCTCATTCAAGTGCAGTCAGAGCTAGACATAAAGGAGCTGATTCCTTGTAAGTATAAGAATAAGTGTTTTGTATCATGCTAAATTTTGGGTGAATAGGAATTAAATGGCAGTAGTACAGCGAGACATACATTTATAAAGCTACTGCCGAGGGATAGGAAAATTTTTTCCAGTCTATGTGTTTTGGGACAGGAATATGCAAGTCACATAAATTAGCATTGTTCCTGAAAAATCCATGGACTTGATTTTTCAACTTCTGTAACCTAAAATTCTTGTCCCTGCATAGCTGATAGAAGCAGATTGGGAAACAAAAATATATCAAAATGGGTGCTGATTTTTCTTAGAATTAGATCATAAGGGAAATGACATATTTTTGAGGTGTTTTCTTGCTGTATCCAGCTGGAGAAGGCTATGAAATAAATTCCCTTAAGAGCAAATGGTCACAACTCCATTGATCTGAACTGCATCGCCCTCAATTTATACCAGAAGAGGCAATATCACAATTTCATGAAGGTGCTTACGGCTTCTTATCTGCATACAGAGCTCATGGGAACAGCAATGGCATCCACAGAAACTGTAGGTATATAATATTAAGCATAATTTTAGGCACACAACACCACCATTTTCAAATAGTGATTTCTGACACAGAAAAATGCTCAAGCCCAACCCCAAGTGCAATTTTTAGTAATTATGTTTATAGACATGTAAAAACTATTAAACTGTCTCAGATCCTCAGGGTGGGTAAAACTCTGTCCTTGACTGCACATTGTTTCACAGACATTTAAATGCTTTCATAGTATACACATCATTTCCCATTCTCCTGCCTTTTTCTATGCCAGTAAAAGTGTAGATCTCCACATTCATATTTCTTTAGCAGAGGGATTGCAAGAAAAGGTAATTTATTCTACACTTTTAAATCAGGATGCTATTCCAAACAGAAGAACTTTAAACTGATGTATCAGATATAGCTGCAATTTTAGGGAGATTAATCTACCCGAATGAAGCAGTCTTAGTATGCAAACAGATGAAAGCTGCTGGACTTTGCAAACACAGTATTTGCATATCTTTACATATAAAGCAGGCATCAAAATGGAACTTAGACTTTATAGTAACTTGTGGAAATCACAAAAATACTGTAAATAGCTCCATGAATAGAGCCAAGTATGCTTCAGTCCTATTCCCCATGACTCAGACCTGTCTTGCAGAGTCAATGTCATTGAATAATGTCAAATTCTCCTCAAAATAATCAGAATTTTAAAAATCTAAAAAGCTAATTACTAGTTTTGCTTAGCATAGGAAAAATTGATAAAGGTACAGAGCTGTGACAGATAACAATATGAATCACCTTAATTTAATAATCAATAAAACCTCAGCTGAATACAGAAGATATTTCTGTAGCTCAGAAACAGTAACTCTGTTTTCTTTGTATAAGATGATCCAGGGAAAGTCTGTAGAAAAAAGCAAACACATCTTACATTTTAAGAAATAATGATCAAATTCAATTCACAACATCATTATGGTGCTTGTTTGTGGATTGGTTTTGTTTTGGGGGTTTGCATTTGTTTGAAGTTAAACTATTCAGAAACCAATTTGTAGACATGGTTTTAGAGACGAGTTTGGCAGTGTTAGGTTTACATTTGGACTTGATGATTTTTAAGATCTTTTCCAACCTCAACGATTCTATGAAATATAAGAAAGAAGAATCTATCTGAATATTTTTGCTATCAAAATATTGCCTAACCTTTGTAGGGCTCTTTATGATATCAGAGTACACATCAGTTTCCACTATGGAACTGATGAACATCAAAGAACATCTCATGGTTCAAATAAATGTACTCAGGCTTACACCTCTGCCTAGAACAGTTGGTGCGGTCCAGGAGATGTTATAGTCAGAAAGGCATTCAATCATAGAATCATAGAATGGTTTTGGGTGGAAGGGACCTTAAAAGTCACCTAGATCCAACCACCCTGCCATAGGCAGGGACACCTTCTGCTAGACCAGGCTTCTTAGAGTTCCATCTGCCCTCGCCTTGAACACTTTCAGGGATGGGGCATCTACAACTTCTTTAGGAAACTCATTCCAGAACATCACTGCCCTCACAGTAAAGAATTTCTTCGTAATATCTAATCTAAACTCACCCTCTTTCAGTTTGAAACTCTTCTCTCTTGTCCTATCACTACATTTTCTTGTCAAAAGTTCCTCTCCAGCCTTCTTGCAGATGCTCCAGCCTTTCGGTCACCGTTGTAGAAATAACTGCATTTTCTAAGTATACGAGAAATATCTAGAACAGATGCTATAGAGAGGGGGTTCTTTGCAGATTGAAGAAAATCAAACAAATTGAAGTAAACATTTTTGATAATTACTGTAAACATTGTCATATTTAAGTAGATTTTTGAGATATTAATATTATTAATAGCAATAAGTGAGAAAATTATTTAAGATACACACATATACATTTTTTCACAATTATTGGGCAACTTGAATTTCTACAATATCTAAGAATTCCTGCAATTTTAAAGACTATAGGCCGACACGAATATATTAAGGCTCCCTGGAATCATGATTGGAAAACCCCATCACTCAGGTGCAGTATCTTACAAGAATGTTAGTCCATATCTGAAAAAAAAACCATGCCCACTAGGACAGTCCACAGATGACCAGGTTATATAAAAATGTGTCTGCTCCAACGGTGACCAGATTGTTCCATAATGGATGGCCCACAATGTGACCAAGATGGATCTGAGAAAATACACATTAAAAAGCAATCTACAGAACAATGTATTAACAAAATAAAAGAAAACAAATCAATTTTGGTCAATTAGTTTTGAATAGGGATCAAAATATTATCATTATTTTAAAATACAGGTAATCATCAAAACTGACCATAACAGGTGATGCTGCCTCTAAATTGGATATATAGAGCTGAGGCAAACCACGGTGAGCAGTGCAAGGGGCCATGTCTTTTCAGAATCAGGTGTGCACAACTGGTACTGTGGCATCCTGCCCTGTATGGCTAATTGCACAAGCATTGCCTTGTTAGTGGGAAAGGCAGCTGTACCCTAAAGTCAGATCTCAGGTTTCATTATTGGTGGTTGTTCTGGTTACATGCCCTTGAGGTTTGGTTGGGCTGTGAAACCTGAACGTAACAGTTCACTTAGTTTATCTTTAGTGACAACGCATTCTGCTGTAGCTACTGTTTGGTAATAGCAGCGGGGAAGTAGAAGCTGCCCTTTCAAGGCTGGGATAGGAGCGCTGTAGGGTTTTTTTTGGTGAAGGATAAGGGAGATCATCAGAGCATGTGAGCTGTGTGGTGCTGCATCCATACCTACGCTGTTGTGCCTCTGGAGGAGGCTGGCCCGTGGCACTGAGCCAGGAAGGTTTCAACCTACCACAAGCACCTCTAAGAAAAGGACTACACTTGTAATAAAAAGAATTTTCCTTAAAAAGCTGAGTCTTGTGATTAAAGGTGTAACATACGGAAACCCCACCTACAGCCTGATTCTCACAGAGACCTATTCCAAGCAACTGCAAGAATATATTATCAACATGCCCTTTATATGTCTGAATAATTCTCAACATTAATGCAGCCTCTGTGAGTGCTTTAAGGCAAGAATAGAGCCCACAGTGAGCAAAGGTCCACTGATACTTCTTTTTCTGTTTTACAAACCTTATTCTTCAAAGGAGTATCTTTTTAATAGTTGTAAAAAGACAGATTGTTGTAGTTTTTTTGTTGGTTTATCCATTATAATTCGACCACTTACTGCTATGGGAGAAGATTTCAAAAGCAGAAGTAGGCAGCAAGATGCTGAACATGCACCGAACACCAAAGGGAGTTTGGCTCCTAAATCCCTTGTGCCTTTGAAAATCTGACCCAAAAGCTTTAAGTATAGCAAATCAACTCAGTGCTAACTCTGCATTACATGTTCTTGTTTGCACTGCAAACCTTAAGCAAATCACCTATTTCACAAAAGAACACAATGTTTTCTTATTTTGCAATAAATTGCATTTTAAAGCCAGTGGAATAAAAGACAATGACTGACAGACTCCTTGGTGTACATGCAAAATGAAAAAGATACCAGGAACTGCTCTCCTCTTGTGCTAGGGATCATATCTTACCCCCTGCCTCCCAAGGTCTTTTTTCTGCTGTGGAAAGCACAGCAGTCCAGCTGAGATGACAAAGTACATGCTCTCACTTTGGATGGATGACCAGGGATAGTCACTCATCCCCTTAACAAGAGGACCAAGGCCATCCATATAATGTCAGCATATAATTCCTGCAAGCTACCTATACAGGAAATACAGAACATACTCACAGATCATGATCAGACACGATCTGAATTCTTGCTGTCTCTCAGCTAGGGGCCTAAAATTGGGCTAAATGGGTCTTAATCTCTACATGTCTCTATTGATATACAGGCAGCAAAACCTCTGAATGTCGGGACCTGGAACAATGCGAATGTCTCCTGCACATACTATGAAATAGGAATACATTAACACCTTTATCAACCACTTCTGAATATTCTAAATGAAAATAAAGTAATAATAAATGATTAAGAACCAAGGTCCCGTGGGAAAAAAATTATCACAGCGCATCACTTCACTAAGTTCTTTTGGAACTGACGGACCTATTTCCAACAAACTCTAAATTGACAATATTCCATTACCTTTTAGATGACTTTTTTAATAACTGCCTGTAATGAAGTGATCCATTTCAATCTCATGGACCTAAGAATCCCTGTGATACGGTAGCTCTCTCCCAGACACGAATGCATTTCACACTGACTTTGTGACATTGCATGAGAATGTGTGGGGTTTTTTTGAGGATCAAATAAATTTTGATCTACTTCCCAAAATCTTCAAAGAACTCTTATGCTTCCTATTTCAGAAGACTCATATTCCCATGAGGAAGCATGGACCACAGATAACAACACTCAGAATTTCTAGTTCTTAATTTTTTCTAACAATAGTCACCACAAATATTAACAAAATTCTAAATTGATCAATTAATTGGTAATTTCCTTAAAAATATTTGAAGACATGAAATTATTGCATGCTTAGAATAGATGCTGGTGAAAATTCTTGTTCTGATCTTCTTTCACTCCATTTTACTAGCATACTACAGAGGGCTGAAAATACAGAGATTTAAGGCAAAGCCAGGTAAACATGACTTGTGTGTACTACAAAGAACTGATGATAACTAATTTAATCAGAAATCTGTCCATGTGAAAAATGACAGTGATGTTATCTTGAATTCAATCAGAACTCATCTGATTTTTTCAGATCAGCAGGCTGGGAGTTAAGCTCACTAGAAACAGAGACATAGAGACTTTATACAGGAAAAGGGAAAGGTGCATCTGAGAAGCAGGTTATTTCTGTGGTGAGTTCTGATCTTAGTGTGGAGAAGTCCCGCAGACAGACTAGGTTACTGATGTTCTCAAGAAGAAAAGCCCCTCTAGTGCATCTTTTTTAGACAGAGAGGAACTCTAATTTAGAAATTGGGAGAGGAAAGGCAATGGCAACTTAGGATGAACTGTAGAAGACTAAGTAGGGAGGATAGATCATCACTGCTTGGAACTCGCTGTTTTAGAACAGCTGGATAAAATGCTGTTCAAGAAGAGAATGAGACAACAAAGAACAAAAAATTAATTCAGTAGAAAAGGCTAGACTTCTCTTAGTTTCCTGTACTAAGGGTAGAACATGGTTCTGCCTTCTTTCCATATGAAAAAAAATCATGACTGGTTAAAGCAAGCAGAAAGATACTTAATCTCATTATTTATGAATATCATTATGCCTCTCTTCAGAAGGGAATTTTGCCAGCTTTACTTAAGCAGCAGTTAGGCTCTTTCTCAAAACCCCATCTTTGGACGGTATTAGCAAAGCCAACCACTGTCCAGTGTCAGGCCATCCAGTATTTGGGAAGATAATTGAGGTTATGCTGATGGGCCAATGCTAGCAATGTTTGCATTTCAAAGATTTAGATGGTCCCCATCTAGCTTGGTCAATATGCGAGTAGAGAAACGAGAGTACAGGATCATTTCCTAATGTCTCTATTCTGTTGATGGGCCTCAGATTTTTCCTGTGAAGGGAGATACTATTGATAATGGGCTACTTCAGGAAGAGCACATCAAATTCTTCCTTTAGAGGTGCAAAATTCCACCAGCAGGTTATTCTTGTCCCATACTTATACACAGCTGCTGGGAGTAATGCTGCATCATAACTGAAACTTCAATGCAACCGATACTTGATTTTATAACTCCTTCCCGCTCAGCCAAAATCCTAGACTTATTGCTCATATAGGACACGGTCCTGTCATCACTGAAGTCAGTGGAAAGGCTGCCATTTAGCTCAGGTTAGCTAGGCTTTGATGGATAATTGCAGTAAGCATTCATGTGTACTCTGTTACTTTGCAGTAACTGTGAGGCTGTTTGCCTTTGAAAAAAAAGGGTAATAAACCTCTTTGTTTCCCCCCTACTGAAAGGTTAGTATACATAAACAGAGAAGAAATCATTTCAGTGTATCTGCATATGCACACCCCAGATGCACCCACATCATGAGATTGAAGTAGGACTTAGAAGGAGATGAACACATAAAAGAAAAAACAGTTAAAGAAACAGTTTAGAGACATTTAAGTCATTTTAAACCTGACATTGTCACACAGTTTGCTTAAACTGGACTATCAAATTATTTTTCAGTTAATACAGGGAGATAACTAGCTGTAAAATCTGGCAAGCACCTGAACAGACTGTCTCCCTCTGCAGGCCTATACAGACCACTCACTGTAAGAAACTCCTGAATCAGAAGATCCCTGAAATATGGATAGATACGAATTCAGTGACTGAGGTACATAGGTAAAATTCATCTACTCTGAAGAAATATTTTGAGGTGTGGCAGAAGCTATTTCTGCAACACTTATTGGGAAAATAAATATAAATATTGTGGATTTCACAAGATTATTTGTATCCCAGAGGTTCTACTGGGACTGTCACTGTTACTAAGTTCCACCTTATCGCATCCAGTGAGCTCACCACCAGTACTCAGGAAACTGAAGCAACATCTTCCTGATAAAACAAAAACTCACAGAAATCCTCTCTGTCTTTATTGCAGGACCCTTTTCTTATAAGCGGGTGAAGCACACCCAAAAGTTCAGTTAGTATAAGCCATACAAACTCACTTCTTGGAGCACCTGCCAAAGTGAATCTATCTCTAGAGATTAAGTCACTTCAGTCAAGGACTCTTTGAGTCTAAGTGTAATTTGTTGATAGTGAATATTTTTAAAGCACTGACAACTGTGCACCTGATTATCTGTGCATTCTCCCCATTTTCCTTTCACGCCTGTTAATACTTCTTGTGAAGACCCTGCTATTAAAAGGTAAGCCAAACATCCGATGTCAAGATAGAAGGACTGATTCTATCGTTGAAATCTCTTTCATCTGGCAACCTGGGAGAATTTAAGTCCAACCAAGCAGTTTCAAGGTATGATGAAAAAAAGAGATGCAAGACAATTGACTAACTGCTCTTGCTGACATGTTTGATTTTTTATTTCAATATATTTTGTTCTCTATTTACGAAGCTTCCACTGCCACAAAAGTGGTCTAAACCTCAATTAGGAGCAGTATCTAATAAGGAATAAAAACCTCAAGTACCCTAGCCAGAAGAGGTGCTTACGACAATTTTTAAAGACCTACTTAAGATTACCCTCGCTTTAGCGTTACTCCTATTTATTTCCTCCTTTAACCGTTAACTCTTTACCTTTTTTTTTTCCTGACCATGGATTCAAAAGTTTCTTCTGTGTTTGCCTCGTTTTACTTCTTTAGCTGATTCAATGCCTCCATTCCACCCAGCCATTCGATTTCTTTCATGATCAGTATCTTAATTTCTGACCATTTTTCTCATGACCTGTACTTTTCTCATCCTCTTTTCCCTCTTCTGACAATTTACACCTCTATTTATGGAATTGTATGATTTTACCTACATTCCCCTCTATTTCATTTTCTACTCCGGCTATCAGCTCATTCTTCATGAAAGGAGAATGAGAACACGAGAAGAATATTAGAGTTACTGTAACATTCTTCGAAATCCCTTTGAAACAACTTGTTTTCTATGATTTAATCTTGGCCCTTCTCCAGGACCCTATGAAACTATTAATTCCTCAATTTCCCAAAACTGAAGTTTAGGAAGACACTATTTTCATCCACTTAGACCTAACATAGAACTCTTCTTACAATACTGCATGTGCATATCTCCATCAATTCCCTCTTCACCTGATTACTAAGGTAGTATATTTGAGACCATAATTCTCATCCACTCTTCACATTGCTGTGTGGGTTTTCTGTCCTTGTTTTCCTTCTCTCTTCTCTCTACACCTTGCTTCTGTGTGATCTCATCATCAAATACAAATTCAACTACCATCTGTTTGCTAATGACTCAGAGGTATACTAGTCTACTCCAGAGTAATCTCCTTATGTCCAAACTGAAATCTCAGCCTGCCTCTCTGACATATCCTCATGTATACGTAGCCATCATCTCCAATGCATCATGAATCAAACAGACAGCCTATCCTTTCCTATACACTAAACCTTTCTTTCTCAGCCAGTTAGCCCAAAATACGAGTCAAGGGTATAACTCAAGTCTTTTTCCTAACACACAAGAAGATCTTGAGTTTCTAGCACCTGGGTTGCAAGACTAAATGAGACGTAAGACTCAGCACGAAGAAATCACCCCAAGAGAGCTAGGTTGAAGCACGACTCTTCCAAATGCTTAAACAAATAGTATAGAAGAGTCATGCTAGCTCAAGTTAGCAGCAATTCACTAGATGCTAAACCAAACACTTTCTTAATAAGTCACTGTGTGCTCATAATTAAGAGGCTGCATAGCTGAACATCATTCAGCACTGTGGTCACTCTTAGGTAAGACAGCTCAAGGGAAGTAACTAGACTCAGTACACTGGGGTATGGAACCCTCCTGACAGGTATGACCAAAGTCTCCTCACAACCAAACATCTATCCTGTCTCAACAAAAGCAGGATCTTTCCAGCTCTGACAAATGTAGTATTGCCCTTCCCATATCCAATGAGATTTTTGCCAAAAAAAAGATTGTTTTCTGAGCTATTTTTGGCCTCTCTTCTCTGCTTCTTCCATATCTCTCCCGTCTGATAGACATTACTACTTTTCATTCTCAAAGCCTGCTGACACTGTCGTATTTTACTCGCTGTCAAGATGCTGACTTACTTGCCTGTTTAGATCATTATCCTAGCTACTGCTGTCCATGTTATTACCCTTGCATAGTCATACCTCATGCTTTGCAGGATCTTCTTTTGCTTAACTAGAAAACAAATAATCTTTTTTCCTTGAACTACTTCAACAAAGTTCCCTTTTCCTCTGTTAACCCTCCAAAGCTAAAATGTTTAAACCTCTGAGAAACAGTTCCTTAGTGGAATAATGATCTTGATGTTGTCTCCTACAGGCACCCTGAAGGCTACTAACTACAAATTCCACCTTCCCTCAAAGACAGAAATGTCTTTCAGAAGTCTCGTCTTCCTAACATCAATTATTAATGTCACCTTAAGGACAGATGGGATCAGTGTAGGTGCTCTGAGGTGAAAGTGTGCTAGAGCCTGCCCCTGAGGAACTAAGTCATGCTTGAGAGTCCTTTAAAACAGGCAACTTACATTTTCCCCAACACTTTTGCTGACTGTTCCCCCTAAACTAAGCGTTCCAGGGAAGAATACAATATAGCAGAGCAGGAGCAGGCCACTCAGGGGCCCTCTTGAGCACCACTTCGTGACATCCTCTTTGATGACCAATACTCCCTTGAAGTGTCCTGCCTGACAGCCTTCAACCAACTTTTCCCTGTTTCCTCCTTCTTTCTCCAGCTTAGAAGGCTAGTGATACTTACATTTATTGGCCTGTGCTGGTGGTATATAAAACACTGATGTGGCTGTAGCTGATATTGCAGATGTCATCGTTGTTGTCAGTCTTATAAGAGATTCTAGTTTGGACACATCATTATCACAGAAAGAAAGCAGAATCCAGTCTAAGCCCCAGAAACAAATTTTTTAACTGTAGACAGACTGTGGGTGGCATGGCCTCCTTTTTATTCTTTATGGCGTAACCAATTGGGGTTAGGAACATATGTACATATAAATATTTTTTCATTGTTCCAGCCTGGAACACTGCTATGACTAAAGAAATCATTAAATGTTTCGAGTCTGGAAACAGCGTTCTTGAAAAGAGAATGTGCTAAGTGAGAGTATTTGGAACTCTGGTCTCTGGTTTTCCTCACAGCTAAAGAGCCTATGTGACAAAAAACCATTTGGATGAAGTTGCTCATGGAGAACACTGTTCTGCTTTCTGACTTCCTCACACTAAATCTCTGTTCTGCTGAAGCTTTGTCTTCTTACAGACTTTTTTTCCCCAACATAATATTTTGAATTTTTAAGCTTTCAAATTTTGAACTTCACAATAACCTTCTGGCAGAAAGCTACAGACGTCTGTGTCCGGTGGCAAGTACAGATTATGGCTATGGGTTCCCACAAACATCCCTTTTTAATAAGTATATAGCACATTTTCAGATATGTTCTTAATCAGTAGTTTTTCTTGGATAGGTGCAATATTCTTTCATCTTACAGAGAGATGCTTCTTCCTCCCATAAAATGACAACAGGGAAATACAGATTCAATATTATTAACATAACAAGCTGATAAAATTAAAAGAAAAGAGGAAATCTAGCCTTTCAGACCTTTGTTTTATATGGCATAGAGGAACAAAAGGACAACTCTCAATTGAAAATAAATCCCTGTCAAGCTACCTTTAAATCACCCTGATTAGTACAAATAGTCTTGACATATACACTCCCCATACCGTCTATAGGGAATAGAAAGAAATATAGCCTCTGTTCAAACTCATAAATTCGTGGATTTTATGGTAGTACATTAGGTACTTAATATACAACAGAGAGATTACAGTCATTAGGTTAGATCATATCCTGTAATTACCATGTTTAGGTACTGCAGTTCCACACTGAGCTCAAGTCAGGTTGGTGGAGATTCCTCCTGGAATGCCATGCTTCAGTTTCAGAGTCATCTTCTGGCTTTTTTGGCTTTGGGAAAAAANACACAAGGTTTGTAAAAGTCACTGTGACAGCTACCTGAGTCTGTTGAGAGGCTGAAATCTTCTCAGGGATGGGGGGTTCTGTGCTATCTTGTTTATCCCAGTAAGGCACTATCTCAGGTGAGAAATGGTAACATGCTAAAGGCTGACAATGTTTATGCATTATGGTTTACTCTCATAGGATGTAAGAAAGGAGAGAAGGCACGTTTTGCAGTCATACTTATTGTGGTGCTTAGTTATTTTACCTTATCTAAGTGCTATGGAGGGAAGAAATTAACACTTGTACAGCTCAAAAGAGAAGGAATTGGGTCCCAAAAGCTCAATGAGGCCCAGAAAATCCTCAGAAGAACAGAAGGTCTAGGATACAGTAAATCTACACTGTGTGAGTCAAGACCAAGAAGGCACATATAATATCACACTGGAGCTTTTGAAGAATCTGCCACGAGTAGGATTAAACAGCAACTTCTCAAGAGTGCTTACTGAAATAGCACAGCAAGAAGTGAGACCATCATTACTGCTTTCAACTAGACACAGGCAGCTATAAATGGTGTTTATTTATGACTTTTCAACTATCCCAACTCAACAGACAATATAACAAAACAAAAAAAAAATTATTGGGCCAGATGCAATGCAAACAATTGCTCATTTCAAAAATCTGAGCCTCAGACTACTGGATGCCAGAAAGTAAGAGTCTCGGCTTAAGCTTAGTGCCCATTTCCATCTTTCTCACAATCTTTAGCGAATTTCTCCCAGTCCTCTGACAAGGATAAGTGGAGGAGCCTGAGCAGCTCTGACTGGGGAATTCTGCACAGCAGCTCGGCTACATGATGTCTGGTACTAACAAGCATTAGCATCATTTTACTTTCACGAATGGAAAAAAATGAGTCCCCGAGGTGTTCTTAAAATATGGATGAATGCTGACTAAAACCAGATCCTTTCTGTGGCAGTGTTCGGAGGGCAGTGGGTTTGGGAGCTGTGGGGAAAGGCAGTGAAGGGGCTGCAGCCCGGGCCCGGCAGGGAGGGAGCGATTGCCACGAGATGGCAGCAATGCCACGTCTGGCTCGGCAGCCTGCCTGGCTCGGCTTTTTAATTTTTTTTTTTTCCCGAGTGAGAACCACAACATTTTTACGTAAATACAAGCTTATTACAAAGTCAGCCTACCTCGTTCAGTGCCCATTCACCACCTTCATGCAACTTACAATGAGAAAACAACTTTGCATATTTCCCCACGAAAGAAAACTCATCATAAGTGAATAATTACAACCTTGAAACTACCTTTCCAAAAGGGCTGGTGTTTCTGTCTTTCCTTCCTATAAGCCTTTGTGTTTTAATTACGGATATAGGTAAGCATTAATTATGGAGTCAGGACCAGCGTGCAGTGGTGGTGACAATTTATACTGGATTGAAAGTCAGGGTTGGGCACTTTTTTGCCACCCGTTTGAAGGTAGGCCTGGCACAGAAACCCTTGCTGGAATTATAGAGCATAGAGACCTGGGACATGCCAGCCTTGGGTCACCATTTCCCTCGGGCTCAAGGAACCAACCCTGCCTGCTCCAGGCTGGTGGTGGGAAAACCCCTGTATGCATACTGCCATGTCATATTTTGATTGGTTTTTCTCTAGTTTTGGAAAGGATTGTTAATGGCAGAAATTCCTCTTGGCAACAGGAGCTCTCGAGAATGGTAACATAAAGACAAAGCAGTGTTCCGCAAGGAGAGATTGGCTCGTCTCCTTCCTCTCAGAACAACAGCTTGTTCTGATGAACAACTTAGAAGGAACGAACAGGGCACATTTTGGACCTGAAAGCCTTCCTTTCTCAAGAACGGGGACGAAAGCAGAGGGGAATTTCACCTAGGACAAGGGACCCCAGCACCCGCACCACTCGCACCCGGCATGTGGCTGGGGGAGGCGAACTGCAGGCAGAGCCGGGGAACAGGGCACCGGGGAATCGCAGCAGGAGCCTCCTGGGCAGGTGTAGCCCTACAGCCACTACCCTTCCCCGCGCCGGGGGACACCGGGCCCGGGGAAAGCCATCTCTC
>VZTF01006422.1:737299-925940 GCA_013397755.1 Cnemophilus loriae
TTATTTGGCGCTGTCCTTAGCCCCGCTGCCGCTCGGAGGACACGGTCGCAGCCGAGAAGAGCCGCCGGGGGTTTTGTGTGAGAGAGTGTGTGTGTGTGGAATAACTGCAGACATGACTGCGTGGAGGAAATTCAAGGCTCTGCTGGTTCTCTGCGCGGGGCTCCTCACTGCAGCTCAGGGTAAGATTCGGGTTTCTTGCATTGCATTCGTGTAGGCTGTGGTTACGGCACTCATAACCCCTCAGCTAAATCTCTGCCGCTCGGCTGAGCTCTCTCCCTCGCTTCGTTTCTGCGCCGGCAAACAGAAGGCTCCTCGAGCCCAGTCTCCCTTCTCCCTGCCTCCCACCTCCCGCCGGTGTTCCCCGAGGGCTCGGCTCTCGGCCGGTCACTTCCCCCGGGAGAAACCAGCTCCCTGGAGTTGGGCAGCAGCCGCTGCGACGCCGCGAGCGGAACCGTGCGCATCCAGCCGCCTGGGCAGCGCCGGAGTTTGGGAACACTTCGCTCTCCGCGCACGCACGAACGGCACTCGCTGCCGTGTGAGGGACAGTCCCCGGGCTGGCAAGTTTGGATCTCCCCTCCTCCCGCCTCCCCGGCTTTTGCCGTGCTCGAGGGGGAGCGCGGAGTGGGTGGTCGCGGAGAGCCGCCTCCGCCTGCCTTCAGCCGGCTCCGCTCCCCGCAAGTTGCGCGGAGGCGGGGATACGGCGCAGGGGACACCTCCGCCAGCTGCCTGCCCGTGCCTGAGGGAAGAGGACTCCTCTCTTCTGGGTGTGCGGTGGAGAGAGTCTCCCGACCTCAGCTGGGTTTCTCCTTAAAATCAATGGGGGAGGGAGGAGAAACGAGGGGGTGACGGTGGAGAATTTGGTTACACAACTTCAGTGCTGGCCTCAGCCCCATTACTTGCCTCATCGCTGGAGACAACAACTTGCCCATTATTCACTTCGCCTCTCATTAGCCCTGCGCTTTTTCATGCTGGGAGAAATGCGAGTCTGTGTCTGTGTGTGTGTGTGAGAGAGAGAGAGAGAGAGAGAGAGAGAGAGAGAGGGAGGGAGTGAAGCAGCTCGCAGCTGAGCACCTGTCCCCGATACAACCTCTGTCTTCTCCCACCTCGCTCCCGGTTGTTCTGCCTGCGTCCGGGATGGCGGTTCCCCTTGCGGTTTGTACTGTCTGAGTCTCCCTTAACCCTTCCAAGGTGCTTTACATCGTTCCCACCATTTTATTTTTCTCGCTGCTCTTTTCGGTGCGGGGGCGGCTGAAGCGGGGGGAGCACGGCTACCGCGGCCCGGGTTAGCGGGCGAGGCTGGAGCCTTCCTCGCCCTGCGGGTGCCCACGGCCAGGTTCCCTCGCCCGCCTAGGCGGCACGGCAGGGTGCCTTCCTTCCGATAGCCTCCGGCCGTGATCTGCAGGGCGAGGCGGTAGAAGGCCAGCCCGGGCTGCCGGGAGCCGGGCAGGAGCTTTGCCCGGGCCGGAGGAGCGGCCGCGACTCTGCACCAGCCCGATGGCATCCCTCCTCTGCCCGGATCCTGCCGCTGCCGCGGTCCACCGGGCAACACCCCCTGGCTGCCTCCGTGGGAAGGGAGCGGGAGAAGAAAGGCGCACGGCTCTCCTGGGCTGTGAATCCGCGGCTCCTGGAGATGGGGCTGTGCCCGGCAGCACACGCAGCCCAGGGCGGGCGGGGGCTTCTCGGCGTGGCCGCCCTACCCAAACTTCCAGCATCCCCACCCCCCCACACCCCCAGGTGCCTCCTTCCCCCGGTCCCCGCCCGCGCGGGGCTGGGCAGCCGCTCCCAGCTCGCACACGTGCCGGGCGCCCCGGCGCTGCCCCGGGCACGGCCCGGCCGGGCGGGGAGCTCCGCGTCGGTGGCAGAGCTGCTCCGGCACTGCTCCGCACTCGGGGCCCGGCCACCGCGGGACGAGGGGCGGCTGCTGCCGCGGCCGCGCCGCTCCCGGGGCGGGCAGACACGCGCGACTCATTTGTTAAATACACTGTAGCCGGTTATGTCGTTTGACATTTAAGTGTTTTCTTTTCATGGCTGACAGCACATACGAAAAGCTGGAGGCTGGATCATGGTTATTCAGCGACGATCCGACGTGTTTTGCTTACATACAAAGGCTTTGCCAGGAACGTTTGGGCACTGCCTCTGATGCTGCTCTGCAGAATGTAATTATACCTGCTTAATGTGAAGCAGCAACACACCCACTTAAAGGCTAAAGACTGACTTAATATTGAAGTCAAACAACAGGTTGAAGGGGAACCATCGGGGACAGTTGACATAATTCCTTCCCGTTTACCTTCCCAGGCAATTGAGCACAGGTATCTATATTTAGTCAAATGTAATCCTGAGGCTGAAATTGCATTTATACTTTAGAGAGTGAAAAAACTCTTTCCTTAGTATAAAGACCCGGGGTTTCGGGAGCACATGAAATAATTTTAATTATTAGATTCTCAGAACTCTGTTTTACCAGCCCCTTGCCATCACATAATTTGGTCACTCTAAAAGGAATTCACCCGGGTTTTGCTTGGTTTGAGGGTTTTATGAGCGAAAAAGAAACAAGTGCTGAATTTCTGGAGGTGTTGCCACAGGCGTTCCCATATCTTTCAGTAAAATGACAGGTGGGCTGCTTTCCACATTGTTCTTCGTTATGAAATGAAATGGAACCCCTTTGTTGCTGTGCAATTTTCTGTAACTTTTTTAAGGAACCAGGAAGGATGAAAATGAACATTCATCATCGTTCACTGTGGTAGACTTGAGGTGCAGTTCTATACATTTCTTTGGACTCATTTCATCTGATTGATGGACCTGAGCGTTTTGGAAAACATTTGGGGAATTCTTCCCTGTTCACTGTGCTTTAAACATCAAGGGAAATTAGTATGGAGTTATTTAAAGGAACCGCTTTCCCAGAAGCTACCCATCATAGCAATTAGGCTTCAACAAGACAGACAGCATGGTGTTCAGCTATGCACGTTAAAGTGGGCTTGGGTATAGAGCCATTTGCTAATTCTGATTTGTTACATTGTAACAAAAACAAACATAAAAAAACCTTATTGATTTTCTTGAAAGACAAAACACATCAGTATAATTTCTGTAAAAATTCATACTGGTGTAGAACAAATGGTAGATTCAGACTAAAATTCAAGAAAAAAAGAGTAAAATATGTTTCTGCTGTGACCTAAAGTCTGTGGACAACCTATATTCAGTAGAACCTATATTCAGGAGGAATACATAGTGCTTAATACTTACAGTTGTTCCAGTACATGTTTTCAAGGTAATTTCCTGGACATGTTTAGATAACCAGATACAGCACCTTCATTGCCACCTAACTGCCTCAAACAAAATGTACATAAGCAGGCTTATGCACAGAGGTATCATTCAGATTAATGGAAATAGCAAAGGGAAAACATTTCTGTTCTTAAATTAGATACAGACAGTGAAAGGACTCTCACATCTACAGCTCAGATTTTTTTTTTTTAAATGAATAAATAAATCCCAAAACATTTTATATACCTTCTGTTTGCTGCTATCACTTTGTCAAAATAATTGCTATAACTACATCACACGAAGTTACCACTCTGTTTAAGGCCTACTCCTGTTGGACTGAGAGTGTTTGTCTCTTTCAAAGTCTTCTTTTTTTTCTCCAAAGCAGTGCTTTTCAAACTGTGAGGCTGGTCTCTCTAGAGAGCCTCCATTCTCTTCCAGAGAAGACTAAAGCAATTCTGGGGAAAATGAGCTGAAAAAAAGGAATTTTTGAAAGAACATCAGAGCAAGGTATTGAATACCCTGCTGTAAAACCAAGTATTTGACGGATTCATTCTCCATCCCCCAGCCCAATGAGGAATTTGCCGTAGAAGGGCATAGTAGACAACATCCAGCTCTGACCACGTAATATTTTAAAGTAAAAATGCATTTACTTTTTGGTAAGATCTGTATCTGCCTCGAGATATGTATTTGATGTCCTTAATTATGTATAGGAATAGGAAACTTGGTCAACTTGAATATAATGTAGTGGAGAGCATATCAATTCAACAAAGATTCCCCGAACACTCATTTTAGACTCTTGAACCCATAGTTGAGGTTTGAATTCTCACTGTTAGCCAGCAAAGATTTATCAGTTTCTCTAGGGGGGTGTGTGTGTAGAACAGGATACTGGTGTTAGGAGCTGGAGATGGTTTACAGGCACGTGAAGACATAAGCGTAGAACATAGAACTTCAGGATGTATTGAAATCTGTGAGGGCACTTGAGCACCATCTCTGATTTGTATAGATAAGAACCATTCTGCAGATTGTCTATACTGCAAATCTGTCTATTTTACTGACTCTCATTCTCATGTCCCTTTATACAGACACGTATGATTTTGATCAGACAATGGGGGTTTTTTGTTTGGGAGGGGCAGTTGTCATTTTTCCCCCTGCAGAATGCTTTGTCTATACAAGCACTTAATCTTATTTTTACGGATGATGTGGTATTAGTATTACGTATGCATTGATATATGCAAGTTTTTAAAAAGACATCTATGGCACTTATGCCCCAATAGCATTTACACTTATAAAAACTCTTGTCCAAACAAATTAGGAACAATCTGAAACTGTAAATATTTTGAGCTATGCATTCAAGATTTACCATGCTCTATAGAAAGGCTGAAAAGCCTCAGGGACCACCGTTTTCAACTTTTTCAAGATGTAATCCGTACACCATCACATTAAACTCCCTCTTGTAACCTTTCCTTGGAGAAGTAACTGCTTGATAGTGTGACTGTATAAAACCTCCAGTGGATTTAAAGATAAGATGTAATTTCATCTTGCTCAAATCTGTATTGAACCATCGTGTTTCTGTTTGGCCATGATTCTGCTGGCAAACAGCTTTCCATGTGAGCACAGACACCGCAGTGGAGTGCCGGGCTGCCTGTAGCCAGCAGGGGATGCAGTGTGGAAAGGGGAGTTGCTGTTTTAACTGTACATTCCACCGAAGCAGTAGCATAAGTGTGAGACATGATCTCTAAAAGAACTCAAGTGTACAACTGGATTCAAGTCAGGGTCAGAGAATAAGAATCTGGCCTCTAGTTCTCCATATGGCTGCAAAATTAGCCATATTAGACTGAGATAAATTGGATGTTCTTCCAATTTTTGCAGTGAGCAAAGAATAAGAATCATATGGAAATTCTCCTGATGTGTGTGAATCACTTTCTTTTACTTAGAAGTTTTACTTTTCTATGTCAGCTATAATTTCCCTTAAACCATTTTTATCAAACACTAACTTTTGAAATAGGGAAAAAATGGCATTAATGCCTGAGGAAAGCTGTGAGATCTTTCTTTGTCCTGACGCATCTTTGTTCTGGCTGGATTAAAGACTTCACTCCACTATATGACATTTCTGTTGCATTTAAGAAAATCTACACTGTATTCGTTATAAGCATTTCTTAACAGAATAACACTTACACAAATTACTTGGATTATAGTTTGTGTTATATTGACACCCAAAGGTAACATATATCTGTTGTCTGCATTTAGTGATTGAATGGTAAATGGAGGCATGCATGCACTGGAAACTATTTCAAGAGTAATAATTCATCTTATTCCTAATAACAAGTGTTACTTTCTCAGCGATAATAATTTTTTCTGCATTTCTTTCTCATATAGAAATAAAAAAAAAAGAAAAGAAAGTGATGGTAGTTTCTTGCCATTTTTACCTGGAAGGCACATTCAGTTAAAGGACAAAGCAAGATTTAATCACTCTTACAGTGCTGATGATTAACCAGAACTCTTGATTAGTCAGAATATCATCAATGATCTGCTTTTAGCAAAAAATAAGAAAAAAAAATATCACAATTTCTAGCAACTATAGTAATGCTTTAATTTCCGTCATAAAAATTAATCAGTTTTTTGCAGCTTTTTAATTCTTTAATTATGCATTTTAATGATACATTCATGCATATTTGGAAATAGCGATTTAACTTCTTTCAAATAAATTTCTTGTCTCATCCCTGTCAAGTACAAGGTAACTTCAGGCAGCTGTGAGAGTCCAATTCCGCTACACTGGAAACTGAAACTTGTATTGATTTCAGAAATAGCTCAATTGGGTACTTTTGAACAGATTGCTACTCCAAAAAATCCAGGAAAAGTAGATATTGCGGCTGAATAGTGGAGTCAGACCCTGTTTAATTTGAACTCTTGTGGATGAGAACTTTTGACAATGTTTGCATCCATGAATGACTTTAAAAAAGGAAAACTAGGGGAATCATAGCAACCAACCTCGATAATATTAATGTATTTATGTATGTGTGGAAGCAATGTGTTTTTAAACAGTATCTCTGATATCTCTGATCATCTGACCTCTACCTTACTTCATTTTTTTTCTCTGCTTTTTCATTTAAAGACATTCTGAAGAACAACTCACAGAGAAACCTAGTATCATTTTAGTCTCTGCATGTTTTATGTCTGTCTTACAGTATCCTATGGATACTGAAGTACAGAATCATGTTCCGTATTCATGTCTTTGTTGTACAATGGCTTTCCAAAAGAAACATTTGCAGCACTGCAGCTGACACAGACCTGAATAAATAATAATGAATAAAACTTTTTATGCAGTGTTTGTTTTGCAAATTTGCGTGAAATATGGTCAGCATTTAAAAATTGCATTTTGCAGTACTTGCTCTGTGCCTTGTGTTCAGTTGCAAGGCAATGTTTCTTTCATGCAATTTTGCCAAACATTAAGTTTTTCTTATTTTTTTTGAATTTCTTCTTTCTTGTCTGATAGTTTTCCTTGGGATTTTTTTTTTCTGGATAATCATTTCTAAACCTATGTTTGAGGGTTTTTATTGAAATGTTCTTATAATTCTGATGTTTGTAGCAAACCTTTGACATTAGTCACGGAGTAAATCTGGGTCTAGGGATATTTCTTTCCCTCACCCATCCTATGAGTTGCAGATCAAATATAGCCATGATACAATATTGCATAAATCATTGTTTACTTCCTTTGACCTGTATTACTTGCCATACTGTGTTCACGTGTAAACTCCAAAAGAACACAAATATTCAAACTTTTATTTTGCTTACACTGATGTGGAAACACAAGCAATTTACCATGCACTGGGAACAAAAGAGCAGCCAGCCTTGCCCTGTACTTGAAGGTTGAGTTCAAGTGTGCCCCTAAACACACTGGGGACCACAACTAGGTTATTTTCTTTTTTAAATACTGCCCCAGCTGTAGCTTGGATTTAAAGCATCCTCACTGTGCTTGCGATTCCTGCTGCTAAAATGGATGGGTTAGCTTGGCTTGCTTTGCAGAGTGTATCCAGAATACATGGCTGAGATCTTAGGCTTGGCTTTGGGCATCGTGTGTGAGCTTGCCTTGTATGAGCGCCTTGGGGTTCAGCCTGAAGTCATGGTGCAGATAACACACACCACGGAACTTGGGACCCACATCACACTGCTGCTGTACAACACAGATGGAGCTGCAAGGAACAGGGAGGTCACTTTGTCGAGAAGCAGCTGATGTTGGGAAGCAAGTGGTTGGATATTGAAGGACTAGACATGAGCTTAAAGAACCTGCCTTGCCCTGAACCCAGCAAAAAAATGCAGGTGACTGAGGGCAAGAAAAAAAGGAAAGAAAGAATGATGTTTACACAACAGTGAAATTTTTGAAAAAGCCACTTTCACAAAATAAAAAAGCAAAATTTAACGTATTTTTAGACTAATTTTGCATGCTTCTAGCTGTGAAACAAATGGTCATGACAAATCACACTGTTCTCACTAATGTTTATGGGATATCAGTGCAGAAGCTGACTGCATTCAAGTGACTAAGTACACTATTTTAGCTTTGCCCCAGCAGCCAGATTCTCTATTGATATCCTGCTGATGTTTCTTATAATACATAGATTGAGTCATAGCAAGCATTTTTTTGAGGGGGAGGGGGAAACATTTTATAGTTCACTTTCAGAACCTCAGTTCAATCAAACAACTGCTAATATCACAATCAGTGACCCTCTGCATTTGTAGATATCTCTCTTGAGAAATTAAATTGATTTTCTTTATCTTAGCACATAAATACCCTCAGCACACATTTTGACCTATTGTTTGCAGTGGCTCTTACACTGAAGAATGTAGTGTTAATAGATCTTACGAAGTCAACAGTGGCAGCAGGAGTAGCATTTTGATCATTAGCTGTACTAAAATATTTCTGTCTAGCTTTCCTGTGAAACCTGTGTAGGGAAGGCTTTATCGTGAAATTTAATTAACATAAATGAAAATACAGAATTTTTCCATTCTATTTTGCTGGTACATAGTGTAGGTAACTTGAAAAATCTGCTAGTTGAAGGAAAAAAAAAGCATTCTGGTCTGCAGAAATAGGTAAATTGGACATAGACTCTAGTAGTCAGTTAAGCAGTTTGGGTTGCACTCTTTAGGTACTGGAAGGTGCTCGAAGGTCTCCCTGGAGAGTTTTCTTCACACTGAACAGCCCCAACTCTCTCAGCCTGTCTGCATAGGAGAGGTGCTCCAGCCCTCTGATCATGTTCATGGCTTCCTCTGGACTTGCTCCAACAGGTCTATATTCTTACTATGTCAGGGGCCCAGAGCTGGACACAGCGCTCCGGGGGGGTCTCATGAGAGGGAGTAGCGGGGCAGAGTCACCTGCCTCAACCTGCTGGTCCCATTTCTTTCAGTGCAGCTCAGGATATGTTTGGCTGTCTGGGCTGCAAGCGCACATTGCTGCGTCGTGTTGAGCTTCTCGTCCACTAACACCCCCATGTCTTTCTCCTCAGGGCTACTCTCAATACATGCTCTTTCCAGCCTGTGTTTGTGCTTGGGATTTTCCCAACTCCTGTGCAGGACCTTACACTTGATCTTGTTGAATCTCATGAGGTTTGCACAGGCCCACCTTTCAAGCCTGTCCTGGCTGGATGTTGTCACTTCCCTCCAGTATGTAGACTGTCTGCAACTTGGTGTCGTTTGCTTGAAGATAAATGATGCCTCAAATTTTTTTGACCTGTCTGGAATGTATCTCACTTCACTGGCTTTTACTGGTTATATAATTTATTTGGTTCTGAGGAAAGATTAACCTTTAATTGCTTTCTTTAGCAACATTTAGTAAACAGGCTGGTAGCATGGAGATGATCTATGCAAACAGCAAAGAAGGATTTCTTCAACCCATGTTGCCATGACAATTTAGATTTTTCTTGTCAAATCCTGAGAAGCTTCGAAGTAATTTCTTTAAAGCAATGAATCAGGGGATATTTTGGAAATTGAAGTTGCTCTCTTTTTTCAATTTAGTATCATTTAACACAGTAAGGGGCCTGACCCAAAAGATTGTAAGATCTACAAACAAGAACTATTGCAAAAAATAAAACATCATGTAACCCTCTTTGTGGATCTCTGATGATTTACATCAGCAGTGAAGCTGACTTCAGATGCATTATCAAGTGACTTAGATTTTGTTTATTAACAATATGATAATAAGAAATAGTTATCATAAAAATAAGAATGGATAATGTATAGTGGAGAGCCCAGCTTATAGCTGTTGTTTTGATCCTCATGACAGTTTTTATCTTGCAGTTATTTTGAGGTAATTAGGTTATAGAACAAAGATGGACTAAACATTTTATTTTTGTTACAGTTACAATTATAACATTAGTTCAATGAATGAGAAATAAAATCCAAAGGCTGTTGTCCGCATATTTAAATTGCTATCCCAGATAGGTCCCCTGTACAATGTTATTAGTAATCAAACTGAACTTCCCTCTTGTTGTTTCAATTGAAATAGACTGTTTTGAAAAAGAACTAAAACTCGTCCAAACTAATTTAATTTAATTTAATTCCTAAGAAATAAATTACTGACTTAATGAGTTATTTCTTAGGTTGCTGTTAGCACTGATGAAAACATGGTAAATGAAAAGAAGATAATGTGAAATGCTGTTTCTGCTGGGAAAATACATTTCTCGGTATAGAAGACAAGAAAAGTAGCTCAGTAATAGTTTTCTTTTTAAAATGTTCCTGGCAGATGATGGCCACTGTGTTGGTGTAGTTTGTTTACCGCTTTGCAATAGATTTGAGATGAGTCATATCACATTAGAAGGAAAATTGAGAAGTTGTTTTGTCAAAGTGAATTCTGTTTTCCTTTTTTGTCATATATACTCAAATTACTAGTTCTCTTTGAACAGAGACACCTAATTGATTTTTTATAAGTGTTTATTCTTGTTGTGTCTGTATATTGGAGTTCCTTTTGTTAAAAATAGTAAATGCAGATATATCCTTTCTATATATGGGATAAGGTGACTGAGCTGGAGTCTCCTGTCAGTTCACCTCATGCATCTCCTTTAAACTATTTTATTTTCATGCTAGTTTGAACCACGGTA
This sequence comes from Cnemophilus loriae, assembly GCA_013397755.1. Classification (NCBI taxonomy): domain Eukaryota; kingdom Metazoa; phylum Chordata; class Aves; order Passeriformes; family Corvidae; genus Cnemophilus; species Cnemophilus loriae. Next base: position 747,643 of record VZTF01006422.1, read on the forward strand.
ATTTCAAAATCTATAAGCAAGGTTGTTTTTTTCAAGCCTTTCTATCCCCTTGCCTTCAGAATGGTAGCTGACTGAATAAGGACTATAGGATGGGTTTTCAAGATTTCATGTTGTATAGAGGTTTTTATTTCTGTCTTAATTTCTTACTGACTTGGTAAGTCCACTTTACCGGTAGTGCATTTTAGTGCATCCACAGAGTTAGGAAAAATAATACTTATAAGAATGTTTGGTAAAGAAACAGACTTGTGGATGGAGTACTTATGATACATAAGATGCTAGGCATTCAGAAGGAAAAACAACCTTCTTTTTCAAAAATATTTGATGGAAGAGAAGATCCATTTGTTGAATAATAGAACATGGGCATACTGAACAATAAAACATGTCTGAGCTCATTTTACCGGCAGAACAAGCATTAGTGTTGGGTTTAAGGTTGCTGGGAAGAGGGCAGAAGGTACTGTTTGCAGTCAAGAGCCTTGATTGCTGTGCCAAATATCTGCAGTTCCCACTGCCATATGAGAAAATTGCAGATCTCAGCACTTTTGAACATAAAGAAATTTGTGCTGTACTTTTACGCTTGAGAATCCTCAGAATCTGAATGCAATATAGTGCTGTAAAGGGAATGAATAGACAACAATATTAAGCATTTACTACTGTTATCTCCCAGGTAGTATCTGAATTAAGCAAAGTTTCCAAACCGATCAGTGTTGTATTATTGCTTTAGGAAGAAGAATTCCTCAAGGGAAGTTGAAATTTTTCTTTAAAACTGGACTTAAGTAATTCTGTGTATCAAAACAACCACAACAGAAAACAAACAAACAAACAAACAAACAAACCCCCAAACAAATGAAAAACCAACCTGGATCTGATGTAGCCCGGAACAAAACATTTGTGATTACAAAGCAAGCAAAAAATCAGAATTTGGAGTAAGCTGATTCAAACACTACTGTCTATACTGCATAATAGAGGCTGTTGTCCATGGCCAGAGCTAAAAACAATCAGTTCCACCTCCACTTCTGTTTCCTCTATGAGTATTCATCATTTTTTACATTTATCCTCCATTAATGGTAACTAAGTACAGTTCCTTGTGGCTCCATTTTTCTTTCTAAAAAAACAGGCTATTTGTAAGTGGTGGGCAGGCTTTGGTGGAAAAAAGGTATCTACCCAGTTTTACCACTGTAGAATACATACTAAACTTCTTTTGAGATTGTGCATCACTCTGAAGACCGTATTTGCAGGATGGATATATTTGTACAAATATTTTGAATATGCTGTGTCACTGTATTGGTTTTGTGTGGCCAGGTTTTGGTAGTTGGGATGCTATCAAGGGTGGCTTCTGTGAGAAGCTTCTAGAAGCTTCTCCCAATAGGGCCAATGCTAGCTGGTTCCAAGACGGACCCACTGCTGGCCAAAGCTAAGCCCACCAGCAACAGTGGTAGAGCCTCTGAGAGAACATAACTAAGAAGAGAGAAATAACCTGTGCAATGGCAACTACAGCTGGGAGAGAGCAGTGAGAATGTGGAACAGCTGCAGGCACCCAAGTCACTGAAGAAGGAAGGGTAGGAAGTGCTCCAGGTGCCAGAGATTCCCCTGCAGCCTGTGGTGCGGACCATGGTGAAGCATCTGTGCCTCTGCAGCCCGTGGAGGTATATGGGGGAGCATGGAGGAGACCCCTGCCAGAGCAGGTGGATGCCTGAAGAAGGCTGTGATGTTGTTAGAAGCCAGCACTGGAGCAGGCTCCTGGAAAAACCCGTGGACCTATAGAAACAGTAGCGCACACTGGAGCAGTTTTGCTGGCAGCACTTTTGATCCCACAGGGGACTCACACTGGAGCAGCCTGTTCCTTAAGGACTCCACTTTGTGGAAGGGACCCATGCTGGAGCAGTTTGTGAAGAAATGCAGCTCATGGGAAGGACTTATATTGGAGAAGTTTATGGAGGACTGTCTCCTGTGAGAGGGATCACATGGTGGAGCAGGGGAAGAGTGTGAGTCCTCCTCCTGAGGAGAAAGGAACAGCAAAGACTAATCTCTGATGAACTAACTGTAATCCCCATTCCCTGTCCCCTTGCACTGTTAGGGGGAGGATGTAGAGAAAATATCAGGGGTAAATTTGAGCCCTAGGAGAAAGGAGGGGTTGGGGGGAAGGTATTTTAAGACTTGGGTTTATTTCTCATTATCCTACTCTGATTTGATTGTTAATAAATTAAACTCATTTCCCTGAATGGAGTCTGTTTTGCTATGACAGTAACTGGTGAGTGATCTCTGCATGTCCTTATCTTGATCCATTAACCTTTTGTTATATTTTCTCTCCTGTGTCCAAATGAGGAGGGGAGTGATACAGCAGCTTTGGTGGGAACCCCCACCCAGCCAGGGCCAACCTGGCGCAGCCACATAACACTGGTACTTGCAGATACAGGTAAATCAGAAGCATTTGTGCACTGTCTCAACAGCAGTTTGCTGCTCAGATCCACTCAGTTATGCTGCTGTTGTCTTAGGTATTGTCCCAAAGGTGCATGAGAATCAGGTCCCCTGAGGGTAAAAACTCAATTAAAAAAAGAAACTACTCTTTGATTCTACAAGGATAATGTACTGCCCAATGTGAAAAAATGAGCCATTGTGGTGACAGACTGTGTCAGGTGAAAGATGAGCATTCAGCATAGAAAGCCGATGGAAATCATTCTTATATTTCATTGACACATTCTTCAATAGTACCACTGAAGAAGATAAGATATCTCAAAAAAGAAGCTACATATGAAAAAATACGACAGCATTTAATGGGGGTTTCAGTCAGGACTATTTTACTTTTTTAAATCAATACCTACTCTTGTCATTTTTCCTCCTCCACTCAATTTTTTTCTAGGATATTTTGTCTATGATTAAATTTATTCTTAAATTCTATTAGGCAGTGACATAGGTGTGGTGTGATTTGTTATTTTGCTTTATGGTATATCCCAGAGTGTAGTGACCCATGATACAAAGGTTTATATGGACATACAGAAGAGGAAATGGACAATGTGGACAACATTGTGACAGGAAATTCAAGTCTGGGAAATGTTATTTCTCACATGACAAGTATTAAACAAAAACCCTTATCTTCTGAAGCTTAGGCCATGGGAGCTTCGTGCTGCCCTATATTTTACAGAGGACATAGCCCAGGTTAGTTCCCTTGTAACCACCAATCATTATTCAGGGTTTTTTCTGATTTCCATTGCTGGCATTTATTTTACTGGAGAGCAATGCATAATCAGCTTCTGGTTTTGCTACCACTAACAGAGGAATATTGATGTAGTCCTACTAAGCAGAACTGGTAGTATATCTCTAAACTTGAAGCATCTGCTGGCAATAGTCTTCAGTGGAAGTTCTGGTGCCACTGCTGTGAAGGTCTGATGTGGTCCCAAATAGCGACTGGTGCTCTCATGGGCATGGCAGTTCAGCTGCCAGGCTAATACAGGCTTTATGCTGACATGCTGAAAAACCACAGCTTTTGTCTTGTAGGACTGGCAGGACTGGCAGCATCAGATTTGCATAATTAAACACTATTTCTCTTTCTTCTTCTCTTACTGTTTCTTTAAAATTTTCCTTTTGCAGAGCTTATCTTTCTTGTTCCAGTCACTCTATTATTTCCTCTTTTGCTGAAGGAGTATAAAATACCTTCTTTATTATTCCCCAATGTGGCAGTTTAACATTCTCAAGGAAGAAAATGCCCAGAGTCTAATCTGTGGCGACTCCTGCACTGGGGGCAACCAGTACAAAGGCTAAAGATGGGCACAGGGCACTCTTAAGACCTGAAGAATTAAGTCAGTGATGTAAACCATGCCTAGATTTTGTGCACGTCCTATGAATTTCGTTAAGTTTCTGTCTTCACATATTTAAAAATGCAAAAAGTGTCACATCAAATCAGACCAAAATAACCTCTCTCTGACAATGGCCATTAGCAAATGCATAGGAAAAAAAATTGCAGGAAGCAAGATATAGACAGGCTTATATTTTAGCAGCCTTTGGCCAGTTTAGAGAGCTCTTAGCCAGAGGTTGCATCTATGTTCAACATCCAACAACAAATTTAACCTTCATGAATCTGTTCTTGAACCTATTCATAATTCAGACTACCACACTATTTTCTGACAACCTGTTTTACAATTTAATTCCTGCTGTGTGGAAAAACACTGCATTTTGCTTGTTTTGAAGCTTCTACCTGCTCATTTCACTCAGCATTTCCAGCTCTTCAGAAATACTTCACCCAGAACAGAACTTTGCATTTGATAGATAGGAAGGACTTATGTGAATCTGTAAATTGCATACTTTTCCCATGTAAATGTGAAAAATCCATATGGCTATTTAGAGTACCTAGCTTCAATCAATACTAATGTATGATTCCCAAGTGCATTTCTCATAATTTTTAATGATTATGATATTGTAGTCAGTGCTGCTGATGCACTTAAAAGAATAATGTCTGTATTTCGTTACAAACAGACACCTCCCTTTATCCCCCAATCCTATTACCTAGTTTTTATTTTCATAATGGTATTTTATTGTTTTACTTCCAATAAATAGTAAAGACTTTATGTGGTGACCATCTGGATGACAGTGATGTTAAACATTTTGTCCTGTGAGAGATTTCTGGAAGGACAACAGAGAAAACGCTTGGAAAATTAGGTCCTGGTGGGAACGGAATACATCAAACCTGGTGCTTAGTGATCTAAGCACCTCTCCCACTGATGTCGCCTACTCCACGGAGTGTATTAATACCTCAATGACAATATAAGGTGAACTAAATAGTAGCTTCATCTTCCACATATGCTGTTTGCCCTTCCATGGTCCAGTGTTTGACTCATCACAACTCATATCTTGATGGTGTTCTCTTTCCTGGGACAATAAAGAAAAAGCATAGTGAAAACTGGTGTGACAAACTTGAATGATGGGATCTGGTGGAGGACTGGGTTTCTGTGATTAGGGAAATGCTGCAAGAATTTCTGATAGAAAAGGTTTAAGAAGAGGTCCCTTATACTGCGAATGCTGAGACCACTTCATCCTTATAAATCAATCCATTTCCCCCTTCTCAAGACCCAGATCTAAAACAAATTGCAAAAAACAACCCCACAGAAAACACTGAAAATTCTGCCCCTAGATAGATACTTAGCTCAACACTTAAAACATGCAAGATTTTCTGTGAGCTCAAATCCATAGGTTTCTTGTTGCAGTTTCATGTTAAAAAAATTGTTACTGTCTGAAAAAAAATTGTTTCTCTTGTTGCCTAAGACAGCAGCCTTCCTACAGGCATTTAAGGTGGCTATAGAGGATGTACAAATTCTGGCTTTCCCTTTTATTCTGCCTCTTCCTCTCAGGACTGTCAGTGGAAAAACTTATCAGCATCATAAAAACAAAATGAAGTGATGCAAATAAATACTCAGCAAGCGCATAGCTGACCACAGTAAACAAGAAAGTATGAGACAGAAGAAACTAGATTGTTTTTAATGTTAGCAAGCCTTCCATAACTGTTATTTCTCCTTCATCGTGAAAGGCTCTGTTTCATTTCCATATAGGAGAAATTTCTGAATATTTCTGATAGAGTCTATTCAGGAAAGGAAGGCACTAATTACTCTTGTCCTGTGCAAACAAAACTGTTGCTTAGCTTTTGAGAAGGGACAAGAACACAAGTTAGTGTGGACAATGTAATGCATGTACCTGAAAATTTCAGAAAATAAAAACCTGGTAATTATTCTAATACAATATAATGGAATGTATAAATTCAATAGATCTGAGGTGTGTGGAACTCTTGAGTTCCTAATTTATAATAGGGATGTTGAGGACACTCTGTGGTAAATAAATACACAGAAGAATTTAGGCATCAGGTTTTCCCTTTATTGTGAAGATATTTACATCTAGTACTTAGATTTTATGGAACTACCACTCAACAGCTGCTTTAACCCCAAAACCAGACAAATTTCCACAGGCTGTTTTTCATTAGAAAATATCCTTTGAGCCTAAAATTACATTTCTTGGCATACTGCGTCAGTTTGTATAGGACTGTTAACATTCATTGTAATCTTCAATATAGATGGTCTTCCACAGGAATAAAACAGCTTGGCTGTCTTTAAAGGCACCTGCCAACTTTGGCCTTATATAAGATATTTCTGGGGGTGGAAGTGGTGCCCTCTTATTTTCCCACAGTAGAGAGAGTAATTTAACAGTTGGAATGCTTAGCTACATTGTGAAAAATCTACATTCATCTACTTCTTCCTTTAGAAAGTTAAAGCCTGTCTCATCCTCTCATTTTTTTTCCCCCTGGCATATACTGTGACTGCTGCAGGCTCTCCTTTGTTGGTGCCATGAAGGTTTCCAGTTAAAAGTTTCCTTTGGAGGTAGAAGATTTGGGTTCCACACCTTTCTTAAAGGAAATCAATATTAAATATTAAAAAAGCTGCTGGAACGGGAACTGGAGATCTACTGGTCCCCTCTTACATGAAGTGCATTAATCACCACATCAGAGTCATGCTTCTGGATGGGTTTCTGTCTTGCTCAGTGAATATTCAATTATTCTATGAAAGGTGGAATTGCAAGTAGTCAGCTTGGAATACTGCTTTGAGCTTCATTTGCCAGTAAGCACCTAAAAGATAAGTGCTGCAAAACCTATTTTTAGCTCATTTCAGGAAATAATCAATAGCTTTTATCACTAGGGACTTAACAATCACCATGTTGTGCCCATCACATAAATCTACAGTCTTATAAAGAGACTTAAGATACTATCATGAAGATTGATTAATTTGTCCCATGGTTCATATTTATTTAAAACTTAGGCAAAATATTTTGTTTTTCTAGTAAAAAGTTTGCAATGCCATTACATTTATTTCTGCCAAATCTCTGCTGGAATCATCATGGATATTTGAGAGATGAAAAAATTTAGGTCTAGATATAACACTCCCCTTTGAAATTTACATGCATTAGTCTTATGGTGCCCAGTTACCATGGTAATGAATATAGCATAAATACATGTGTGCACATGTGTCTCAGAGGGAGAGACAGAACTGAGTGATTTGAATCTCTTGTAGAGGTAGTATCATAGTTACCATTCATTATTCTCCAAGTTTTGGCCGTTTTTCTAATAATGCAATAAACTTTCCCTTCGTCTATAAGTGCAGCAGTCCCAGTGAGCTCAGGCCACACAGCAAGATGCCATATCTGGAATACTTCACCCTAACCCACTGAGGTTCAGCAGCTCAAGTCCATGACCTTGAACTTCCACCAGGGACTTCTGAAATACTAGAGTGATGTGCTGGCAGTGTATTGCCTCACTTATCAAATACAATATTACATGGATTTTCACCTCAGTACACAAGGAGTCATGTAATCGAGACTGGAGGACACAGATGAGTAAATTTATCACCAAGTCCATTTCCCTCAGGGTGACACATTGCATTTTGGCTCCCTGTAAACAGAAGAATGCATTTGGAAAAGCTTTTGATAGCTATTTGCTGTGCTAAGGAGTAGGACACCCTGGAAAGTTCCTTCTCACCACCATGAATCTAATGTGAGCAAAATATTTTTAATTTTACCACTCTATATTGACAACAAGAGTTTGTTCTATTTTGCTACATATAGTAAAATAGCACATACTAATGGGCACAAAAAAAAAAAACTAAAAAACACCACAACAAAAAAAGGCATGATTTTATGATATTTGGGATCTTTTTCAACAAAACCAGTTTTGAAAGTCATCATTTAAGCAGCTAGTAGGAAGCTTCCTCTTCCCAGAGGAAGTCTATTTAAACTAGACACAATTTAAACTAGATCTCTCTAGGAATTATTTTTTCAGATTGAAAAAAAGGAAGTAAATCTTCAAATAAAGACAGTCCAAGAAACTGTACACCAGTGAATTTAACAAAGGTTGTGGGGAAAATTAAACTACCATAAGGAAGTGTGAAAGAACAGCTTGAAAATCAGTTTGATTAAGGATAACCAGCATAGATTCAGTCGGGGGAGGTCATGCTTAACTAACCTGATGGAGTTCTTTGAAGATATTACTGCCACTGTATATAAGGGAAATTCAATGGATGTAGTCTACTTGTAAGCTTTGACAAGGCACCACATCTGAGATTAATGGCTAAGAGAAATCGTCATGAAAGCAAAGAAACTGTGGGATTGAAAACTAGCTTAACTAGGCCACAAAGGGAAAATCTGGACACAGTTTCTGAGGAGTCAGTGTTGGGCCTTCTGTTATTCATGCTTATGTATGTCTGAATGTAAGTGGCGGGCGGGGGGGAGAATTTGTAGCTTATGTGGAATCTAAAAGCACAGCAAGGAGCACAGAGCAATATGCTCATGTTCAAAAGGTGTTATATGCTCTGTATACATTGTTTAGCAAAAAATCCCAGAATTTTGCTTGGAAAATGCAGAATAATTAATAGAGAAACACAAAACTGTAGCACCAAATACTCACTAAATAAAACAGCCATCCGATATACTAAGCGAGAAAACGAATTGGGAATTATTAAGGAAATAAACTGAAGTCATCAGCCCAGAGGAAAGAAGAATTTTAAAATATCAAGATGCAAAGATGTTTTAGAACACAGAAAACATTTTCATGTTGGGATTCATTGTAGGGAAACAAAGGATATAAGGTCCCAGGAACTGTGAAGAATGTTACAGAATCTCAGGATTTCTTGCTGTAAACCAGGAAAATATATGATGTTTTCATTATAATATGATCCAGGCATTCTAGTCAAAATTAAGGTACTATTATCTTAGGCATACAAATGGAAGAGAGAACCTTCCTGTGCCAAGGAGCTTATAATAAAAAACCTTAGCTATAAAAACAAGGGAAAAAAAAGACACAAAGGACATAATAATTTATCCAAAGAAGGTATGTGTCCAAGTTTTGATCTAGGGTTCATATTTTGAGTCCCAAGTCAATATTTTATATAATTAGCTGTATTATTCCTTTATAGGTATAAGGGTTTTTCTTAATGTGAGGTAGAAAACCTAGGTGATTACCTTTTTTATACATATATATTAGCTTAGAAATAGAAAATTCTTATTCTGCTTTTATTCAGGGTTTAACCTTAGTCACTGTTAGTTCAACCTTAGTTCACAGACCCCTACTTAAATCTAATAAAGATTAGATTAAATTCGTAAGGAATCTTTATATTCTTTCCTAGCTATCTGAGTTTCAGAGCAAAAGGTACATATTCATTTTTGAGGGGAAATAATTAAATAAAATATATATATAAGTAAGTTCAGTAGACATTTGGTTTTCTGCGACAAAAATGAGGAAACCAAAATTATCAAAATTTGACTGAAATGGTTATTTTCTGATTAAAATGTTCTTCATTTATTATGACTTTCTTATGCTCCGAGGTCTTCTATGAAATAAAATTATTCTCAGATCAGCATTTCTCCTAGTTATGGAAAGTTCTTTTGCCATATGACTCAGAGCTTTTAAGTTCATATATTTAATCTTTTCTTTCATACATATATTCACTCTTACAGCTAGGGCTATATCCAAAAAGAGACTTTACTGCTACAGCACTAGGAGCCCTGGTGCCTAACTTCCAAACATCCAGTCACAAAACCTGAAGCTATAAGTCTGTGTTAAGCTTTATTTCTTATTGGGGGAAAACCTAGGCATTTTGGAATAAAATCATAAATAAGCACTAGGCTGGGTGTTTGTAGTAGTAGATACAACATCCTCCATCCCTTTTTCCTCTAGAAGTATCTCACTCAGCCCAGTGCGAAGTAGATCCTTCTTTACTACTAGAACTACTACTACCACATCTTCCTAGCTATCTTCTCATCTTCCCAAACCATAAGACAAGCAATTAGAATTTGAATTTTAAGATGTGATAACGCGGAGGGTCTTACCTGTTTTTCACGCTGTTCAGTGCAGTGCCCTTGCAGATCCAGCACCCTCGTTGCTTCAGCACCTACATCTCTCAGGACAGAGGGAACAGACCAGAAAGTGCCTACATTGGGTAACACTTCTTACTAGCCAAAATAGACAGGCAACATTAGCATCGCCATACAATATTCATCCAGTGACTATGCCTATACACCAAACTGCATGAAATCTCAGTCCAAGGCTGACCATTCTTCGCTCTGATAGCACATAAGGTCCTGTCTGATGGTAGCTGCAGATCCTACTCCTAAACCTTTATCTTATTGTTTATATAGTTTAGGCTCATGTAAAGTACTACTGATCTTCTGGTCTGGACAAGCTTTACTCAGCGTGAGTTTTGCAATGAGAACGTGAGTCAAGGAAGATATTTATGGCCTTAGTTCAGTAATGGTTCTGAACTGATTCACCTACTTTAGCAGTTGCAGCCACTGTTAAGGAATTCACTGTCCATAGGGAAAGATGCAGTCTGAAGGCACGGAACTCCCAGGAACTTGGGTCAAGAACATTTTCTGTGTCTGTCTCATCTCATGTCAATCCTGAACATAAACACAGGTAGTGACAGAGGACAGAGATTTCTTTTAGGGCTTGTTTCACTTAGATGAAAACAGTTCAAAACTGATAGAGCTGATTTGGGAAAAAAGAACAGTATCCTACTGATCGGTGGGGCTCCATGGATAGTTTGGGACTGTAAAGCACCCTATAAAGACTTTTTATATTTGATACACGGAAGTCATTGGAAAAAGCTCAAGGCTCGTATAGTTTAGGTGCTGCAAGGTTGAGGCAGAAATTGTTTCAAGGTATAGAGTTGGGGACATGTTCCATTTAAGCCCTCACCTTGTTTTCAGCAAAGAGGGTGCTACCCTGCTGGTTCAGGAGTGTGGGGCAGTACCCCCAAAGCCCAGGAAGTGGGCAGAGGCAGCACTGCCAGCCATGGCCACACAACACTCTGAACCCAGTGGGGAGGCTGGTGCGGGGCTGGCAGGCAGGGAAGTCAGTGAGGCACCAGCAGCCAGGGAAGCTCCTTTCGTCCCTCCCTGCTCTGACATGCGGAGTCCGAGGGTACCTGCAGGTGTGACTGCTGTGAAAGACAAGAACCTGATTTCTAAATAGTCAGCTTTGCTTTTGACTTTACTATGGATACAAATGGAGTTTTTGAAATGATCTTTCTCAGGCATAAAGAAGTGCATTTTAAATTTTCTGATTAGATAATGAGTAGTCCTTTTCTGAACCAAAAAGAAATCCAGGTTAACATCTTGCAGAACAGTTTATATGGAACACTGACAGCTAAAGCTGTTTCTTGAAAAGAAGAAAATGAGTACATTTACTTGATGCAGGGTATTATAGCTGAGTCAAGAAGAAGCATAATATTTTCTGTTTACCATTTCTTTCTCTATGTATTTATTCTGTTAACATTGAAGTCAAGCAAAAGAATCTTTTTCTTTATAAATGTCTTGAGAATATCACCTGTGTTAGGTAGCTTATTAAACACTTGTTGCTCAAAACACACAGGTTTAGAGATCTGCCATAGATATTTATATAAAAGCAGGCAAATTACTTTCAGGTCATGCTCACCAACCATATTTAATTAAAAAAGAAAGTTGATAAATTGTTTTCTGTGGCAAGACAGCACAAATGTAAAATCAGATTTCAAGTGAAGAGATCTGCTGTTTATGTGACAGCTTTTCTGGCTTTTGCCAGTTAATATTCTTAAAGAAATGACCAGCTGAAAAAGTTGTAAAACCCTAGTATCTTTATTACTTCACTTTACCTAGCAAGGTCTTTAAGCTTTTGTAACTCATAAGAGCAAAAGTATCACCACAGGTTTGTTTAGGGACCAGAAGGTAATAAAATCTCACATTACTTCTGCATGTCAGAATTTCCATAATTTCCAAAACATGGATCACCAACAAAGTTTTGCTCTGTGTTTTGTGTGATCTATCCAGCCATGAATTTTTACTTTAGAAATCACTTAAATTATTTCTAACTTGTCTCAACTGATCCTATTTTTAAAAATAATTCCAACAATTTCAGACATGCTGTATTTATACGGTTTGTGTAACTTTTTAGTTTGAGAATGAAAAAACCCACCCTCAAACGCTTGATGTGGAGCTATTGATTGCTTTCAGAAAATACTGCTATGACCCTGTCCATTTTCCCTGATGGGTTTTATTAAGATAACAGAATTTCACTGGATATCATATGACAGACTGGGTCAGATACCAAACAATCACAAAGTACAAAGGTGAGATTCCAGAGGGAAAAGTATACTTACCGACCTGTTATCTTTACATACACATTTAGAAGTTAACTTACTGGATAAAAAAGCAAACCTTTTGACCACTCTCTACAGAGAACAGCAACAGTGTCCTGTGGAGCTTGATGGATAGTGAAGTAAATTTTTTAAACATAAGATTTAGTGGCTATAAAATGTTAATCCATCTGGGTGGCTCAGGCATCAAAATCTTATTTTCAAAGTGATTTGGCCATTTAGAGCAAGTCCTGTTAAAGGATGCAAGTGCTACAATGAGTAGAATCAAAAGACTCTCCCCAGGCATCAGACTCCCTACATTTGTGTAGGGAGCATTAAATGCCTGAGAGCAGTCCCAAACAGCAGTAGACTGAATGGGCCAAGTCCAGCAGACAGCAATTATAGAATATTTTGGTCTCTCAGAACATCAGAGAATCACAATCCTTTTTTACAGTCAGTGGTAGAAACTTCCCCTGAATCAGGATGCCTGAATGTTTTCTTTCCAGAAAACCAGTCAAGGGCACTTTTTAAAGGATTGTTACCAGAAGAGGGGGGAGTAATAGCGTAATCTTTACACAAGGTGGATTAGTCACAGAATATTCGAAATGCAATTTCTTTTTTGCCATAATAGATTTATATCTATATTGCTCATTCCCATAAAAGTTATTCTAAGCATTAATCTCAGGCTGAGAGTTGTGCTGTGGTTTGTGCTTCCCACAAAAATATTTTCACTGTGCAGAAAAGAATTCAGGATACCTTGGCTCAGTGAGGCGCATCTAGAAGTCTGAGAACTCATGTGGCAAGAACATTTTTTATTTTAACAAACAATTATAGTTCGTAAGAAATAAACAAATCTTGGCAGAAAATCTGAATCTTAGCTTTCCCTATTCCTAAATAAATATCCAGGTTACCAGATTACATTCTCACACGTCATTCACTTTCCCAGGAGAAGATGGTTTATAGATGCCACACAGACTTAGTCAACTTCAAAAGGAGAGGCTAAGAACATGTGTTGTGTTTAGGATATCAGTAAAACGAGGAGATATGGATTTGAATCCCTCTGCCAAAGGGCTAATGTCCTGGCTGGATAGTGCTTTAACACCAGCAATACCTAGGTAAACTATGCCATGAAGGGAGAAACTTACCTCTATTTCATGTTCAGTCTGATTTGTTGAAATGCTGTAAAAGCACTCATCAGATCATATCTTTCACTTAACATGGATGGATAGACTTTCTATATTTGTGTATTCTTTGAGATGGCCAGTATTAAAATGCTGTTGAGTTTGCCCCAAGGCAGACCAGTATATGCTCGGGGTACTCTCATGGGGAAAACATGGTGCCTTAGAGGTGAGGTTCCAGCAGAGTAATCCTTTGCCCTCATACCAGTGATTAAGTCCCTTTGTAGAGTTAGTATTTTGATATTCTAATGACTTTTACTCTGTTTTTCATAGAATCATAGAATGGTTTGAGTGGGAAGAGACCTTAAGGATCATTTAATTCCATCTCCCCTGCCATAGGCAGGGAAGCTTTCACTAGACTAGGTTGCTCAAAGCCCCAGCCAAGCTGGTCTTTAACACTTCCAAAGGATGGGGCACACACATCTTCTCTGAGAAACCTGTTCCAGTGCTTCGTCAGCCTCACAGTTTTTAAAAGTTTTATTTCTTTTGATTCTAGGATTTGCTAAATAATACTTACTTTACCAATCTGCATTGTTATTTATTCTATTTTTATACAACATCAGCATAAGTATCTAGCAAATCAAAATACTAACTTCTTATCACCATTTCAATGTGTGTAAATATTGCAAATTAATGGGTGCAGTTGAAAATAGTGAGCTCAGTTGATGTCAGTGACCCACTATTATGTATAACAATGGCCTGCTTGATATACATCAGGCCAAGTTAAATGTTTTTATGAGATCTGTTTTTTCTGCTTATCTTAGTTTCAAGTATAAGTATTCTAGGAATGTAAATTACTCAGCCTATCTTTATATTTTTAAGAGAAACTTTCTAGTTTGTAAATTAGAGTTGATATTATGATTTTGCAATGTGAATCATCATAGCACTCTAAGAAACTGCCCTTTAGCTAATCTGAGGCAACTGAATACCTTAGTTTCCCCCAAATATGAGTTCAAGTCATAAATCAATACACATCAGCTTCTCTAAGACTCTCTGAGAGTACATACAGGATAGTGATAACTTGGCTGATGTGGGAGTGATTTTTAAACTTATTGTAACTTAATCAAGTGTTCACTTCTCAGGTTGCACAATGATCAAGGCATTGTACTTCTCCCCCTATCTTGTGCTAAGTGCCATCCATATTTAGTAACAGTATTATTAACAAGAGCAACGTATCATTATTGCACATGCAGTATCTTAGCTCTTTTTATTTGATTTCTTTGCTGAAGTTATTTCAAGGCAGGGAGGCAGATTTCTGTGGGCACACTGCAAGAATGCACACTACTTTCACACAGCCTCATGGAAGCCTGGCACGAGATGTCACGCTTCTGTGGCATGATCCACAGCAGAGAAAGAAAAAGCCTAAGGAAAGATGTAAGGTGGAAGCTTCTAAAGCACAACAAGCTATCCTATGATTTTAGGACGAATATATTTGAAAAGCCTTTCACAAATTGAAGGGTTTTTTTTTCTTTCTCCACTTTATGATTCTTAGCACCAGTTGCTACACTACCTTATACTGGAAAGACAGCTGTCATCACACTGATTCAAATTTTCTGGGGCCCAGCCTTTCTTCTATGAAGAAAAATGATTGTTTCTTCATTTCCAGTATCCCCCTCCAGCCAAAAAACAATATCCTTGAGGAGCATGACTGTGGTCAGCACTGTGAAGATCTGTATGCTCACTGCTAATTACTGTATTTCTGATTGCGGACCATACTGGCCTTGCCAAGAAATGACTTACAGTGTACTGATTACATTAATATCTAAAAGCTAGCCCTCCAGCTTGTAGGGCCAGTAGAAATGGTAGAGATAGTAACTCACCAAACACTCCAATTAAGCACACTGTACTACTATCTGATTGTCTTTTATGATTCTCTTGTATTAACCCTTCAGTCACTCTGACAAGTACATTTGAACCAAGGGACATGATTTTGACAGTTTTGCATAGAACAATAATGTAGCAAATCTAAGTTTGCTAGAATGAAAATCAGCACATAGTACTCATGCACTACTTTTATCCCATTTCTTAAAAGAAATCAGAAATGATCCTGTCTTTTTTTGTTCATTATTCTAAGTACATTACCAGGCTGCTTTTGATTTTTCTGCACTTGTATCTAATACATGCAATAATTGTTATTATTGCTAACAATTGTTAACAACAACCATTGTTATTGTGACAGAGCTTATGCTAGGTGGATTCTTTTATTTAACATTCTTTTTAACAGCACTGATCATAAGGAATTCAGTCAGTATTAATTCTAATAGCAATGATCATAAAGAATTCATCTGCTATTCATATGGATATCACAGGTGTTTCCACAGGACTTATGCTAACTGCAATTTTAGGATCCTTCAATGAATACTTACACGAAGTTTGGTTTTGATAGGATCTCCTACAGCTTCCCAGCTGGATTATTTAGCTTTGACCATATGGACGCAGATCTCAAAAGGTGTGAGGGGTTGTACACCACACTGTTTAACAAGAATAGGTTTCATTTTACATGACATTTTCTAGTACCCAGATTCTGCGGCCTGTGTGTTTAGCAATTGGTCAGCCATGGAGCTTCACGGACATGAGATCCATTTTCAGACATAGTCTTCATGCTTCTGCAGAGACTCAAGACTTAGAAATATTTTTGGCATCACTTGCAATGGCAGAACAGGATACTTATAAGAAAATGTGAGGCTAAATTTTGCAAAGGGGGAAAAAAGGTATATTTCTGACTAATAGTGATTCAGAATGTACTAAAATTGTGTAGATTAAACACATTTATAATCAGACTATTAACAAAAAGATTCACAACTGCACTAATAAGTCATATTTTGTTATTCTAACATAAAAGATACCTGATATGAGGCATAAATATGTGTAATAAAGCGTTCTGCTTATGTATTATGAAAAGCAGTTCTTTTAATATTAAAAGTGAATCCATATGGGTTATTTGACATGTAAAATATTAACTTTTATAGCAAGAATGCAAATGAGAGTCTCAGCACTAATTATAGCTGCAGATCCCACTCAGGAATGAGGCTCTGTGTGACTAATGATTTCAGCAAAATGAAGAGATGGCCTGCTTCTCTCAAGAGGCAGCATATCTTAGCTCCCTCTCCTCCCTCTGGAACCCTTCAAAATTCTCAGCATGTCTCAGTACAGTACCTAATGTGTATGCTGCTTCCAGGAACTGGCTCCTGCAGGCAGGTCACCAGCTTCACGTTTTTATAGCTAGTTTTATATAACTGTCTCTAGAGAGGAGAAAAATTTATTTCATATTTATCCAGAACAATGTAGTTTCAGAAGATAGTCTATGAACTGTTATTTTGATTGGCTGTTCCAAATATCTCATTTCTATTTCTTCCATTAATGAGACAAAAATATTGGGCTTTGATATAAGATGGTCTGATTGCTCTGCCATTAATTTTTCACAATATTTTTCCTCTGTCAGCTTTTTTTGCACAGAAGAAAAAGATGTTCTTAAAAAAAAAAAACAAAAAACCAACAAACGAAAAAAAACCCCAACCTCAAAAATCTAGCTTTTTTTGTTATTCTTTGCTTTCCATGTTCAGTCCTCTGATAAACATGTATCTGGTTGAGATGACTAAAATAACTCTTACCCAAGTCTGTCATTGTTATTCCTGAAATGGCCAGAGGGGTCACTGGAAAGCAAAAAGGAGTTGCTAATTCCTGTCAAAAAAGTGTATTTTTTTATGGTAGGTTCCTGTGAGAAAACTGTTCTTACCTGAGCTACTATTGCTTTTCTATATGCACATGTGTGAGACTGTACTCAGCTGGAGTAACCTCTAATGCATTCATATTTTTCTCAATTTTATTATCCTCTATTAAAGTAAAGTTTAGATAAAGCATGCCTAGGAAATATGCTGCTAGAAATATAATGACAAAACAGTTATTGAATAGTATCATAGGTGGTTTAGACTATCATATAGTTATCTTTTAATAACAACACACTCATGCAATTAAACTGGAAAATTATTAATATTGTGAACTTATTGCCAATCTGTAGCAGAAAGGGGGTAGTTTTACTAAAATTTAACAAAGGCATTTTTAACCCAAGTTTCTTTGATCTAGTAATAAATTCTCTTTTTTCAATGCTGCTAGCCAGTGTCTCTAAAGTTAAGCAATGTCTTATGCAAACGTCTAGGATAGCAAGATTGCAGATATTCATAAAACGGCATAACTGTGGATATAATGTAAATTTCAAAGGATGTTGAATTTGTAATACTCCTGCTTAATCAGATACAAGTGAGGAAGTGTCAGTATTTCTGAGGAACCCGCATTATTATAGAAGAGGAAAGTAAAAATACTGTCTTAATTCATTTACTCTGGAAAAAATCAGTAAATTTTGAAGTGTGAACCTCATTTCTAAGAAGTGTCTTGCTGTGCATTATTGGAAACACTCTTGTGATGTGTAGAACAACTGGCATGAGGAGTTCTTTATGAGCAAATTACTAAATCAGCTTCCAGGCTGTCTTAATAAATCACTGCAAGGCTCATTAGTGTAATTTTCTAGACTTTATCAAGGTGCATCTACTACAGCTGCACAAATACATGTGGCAATTTCACTACCAACAATGGTCTTGGCAAACAACTGAATTCTGATTGTGTGCATACAATTTGGCTAGATAATTATATTTTTTGCTTCTAATATAATTTTCTTAATTTACTTAATTTCTATTCTTTCTGTTGCATTGAGGACCTTAAAAACTAAGACCTGGGAATGGGTTGTTTCATTGAAATGAAATGATATGCATCTAAAAGATTAGTTCATTTATGTGTGATTAAGCCCATGGATTATCTTTTTCTGTCATTGCTGCTGCTGCTACTCTAGGGTGAGATATTCCAAACTCCACTGAGAGAGACAGTCAAGTTCTTCTTGCTTTTCATTTCACTGACGGTGGGTTAGGAACAGGTGAAAGGAATTTAACAAGGGTTTTTTTCCCTTTCTCTCAAATAATTATGTTTTTATATATTGCTAAGCATGTAGAAAGTCTGGCAGTAATATGCAATGTTCAATATTCATATTCAATAATTTCAACCTATTCAAAGTGATATCTAAAAATATTAAATGTTCCTATAATACATGCTGATATAAAAAGTAGAAAAATAATTAAGTGAATTGTGGGCTTAATCTCTGTGCAGCCTTTCTGTTATGTAAAATGTGCCACTACTTATCAGCTGAAAGTTGACGTGGGCTCTAAAGGCAAGATTTTCAGAGGTTTTGAATGCCTGTGTCTTGAGTCCCATTGCGTTAAGCTTTCAAAAACATCCCAAATGCTTAAGTATTGCTCAGGACTTTCTGGCAGGTAGGGATCCTCAAAGTGCCTCAAACTGTGCATCCAAATGTGCATCCAAAGCACCTCCAAAAGTAAGACATTTAAAATCACAAATATTTGAGCTGGTTTTCTGAAAAGTATTAAGGCCTTTAAACTAGGAGCCTAGAGTCAGATCAAATATTTTCTTTTAAAAAGGTCTCAGATAATGATGTAAATTGATTCAAATGTAACTAGTACCAACTCAAAGTGTGTATTGATTTGCGCCATACTGGTTTAGGTGGAGAGGTACATAAAGGAAGTAAATTCCTAATCACTGTTTGAGACTGGTTTGTTCAATTGCTTGGAGACATCCACATCTCCAGGCTGAGTTTGTTATTTAATATCAAGTGGCAAGTCTGCACATATGATTGTCTTGTCAATATGAGTTAAATTCCTAGGGACTAGGATCTGCAAACTGATTTTGAGTACACAGATCAAATCTCTTGTAAATGTCTTATGTCTGAAAGGCTGTGCAAGGTAAGCAAGCTTGTCATTTAAATATGAACACCACATAATTTATTTATGCTAATGACAATATTACTATATGAATTGCAAAATTCATTATCATAATCATTATTCATTTGATATTTAGGGCTTGAATGCTAAGAATGACTAGGTTGGAGATATCTGACATTGTTTCAGTAGTGGGAAATGCATTTTGTTCCTCAAAATGGAGCAAGGAAGTACACTGAACTTTGATACCATTAAACCTTACAATATTTTCTAGGCTATAAATAGTTAAGGCGTATGCTTCAGTCTGTGGGCATCATCTGCTCAATTCTAGTGGGTCAAGTAATTTAGAAACATAACCCTGAGAAATTTAACTCTGAGATCAGTGGGAGACTTCTTTTGTTTTATAAACAGTCACATCAGTTACTGTATGATAGAACATGGCACTGCCAGAAAACCTGTTTATTTGCCTCTAACTAGAAAGCATACAAATTCACACAGGCAGTGTTAGGTAGAAGGATACACAACAGCACAGTATAAGCATATATACAGCAACACCAATGTTTCTGTAAAACTTTTGCTTTTGCCTCAAATCACTTCCTCTTATTCCACTTTCTACCAGTAGCAGTGCTGTTGGCTATAGTAGATTTATACAATGAAACTGTGACCTATCACACAGTATACCCCTTCTCTTTGTGTTTTTTTTTCTTTTTAAGCATCTTTCAGAATCAAACGCATGAATCCCTACTAATCAAAAATTAGCGACTCTTGGAGATTGCTCCTTTCTACACCTGCAGGCCTCAAAAACTGTGTCAATTGCTTAGATCTTGCCTTTTCCCACTTGCTTTTGATTGCGAGTCTACTTTTCAACAGAGTTTGAGTTTTACACTAAGGATCTTAGTATTGGTACTGCAGCTTTACTTCTGATCTTTCTCTTATTTCCAGCAGTTACAAATTCACAGGAAGGTAGCAAATATGCCTTCTCGTTTGTGGGTGGTATCAGCATGCCTATGTATTTCTGATGGGGTATTGTCAGAGTGCCAGATCTTTGCCCAGCTGTGGGTTGAATTGGCAATTTCTTAGGAGCCTGTGCGATATGAATAAAATGAAGTATATTACAGCTGTCCTCATCTTAATACAGAGGAATAATCAGCAAAACTTGCAGCAAGTCCCAGCATGTGATATCTCTGATCAAGATTGAGTATCACATGCTGAGATATGAGACAGGCTGCATCTTCCTATTAATAACAAGCTTAGCTTCACACTGAATCAAGTACTATCTGATCTTGCATTTACAGAAAGCAGAACAGGTAGTCAGGAGACTAGGATACCATTGTTCATACAGCCACAGACTTCTTGTCTGTGAAATCCTGTTGGTCAGCAGACTTAGATTTACAGCAATGAGATTTACATCTTAGATTCTGGATGACCTATTTGAGATTTTGCTGTCCTGACTTCTAGAGGCACAGGGCACCATTTCAGCAATAAAATATCAAATTCTAAAAACAAGGCTCTGCTGTCTCAGACCAGACATCTGTGAGTGGAAGCAGCAAAACAGTGTTCATTTAAAGCAAAGATCTTAGTTTAACTCAGAGGTTTTCTCCTCTACCAAAAAAACCCAAAAAACCCTCAAAAAACCAAAACCAAAACCAAAACCAAAAGCAACCTTATGATTATCTCCAAGGAAAATACATACCTCAGCAATGTTGACAAGTGAAGTGCGTCTTTTTTTTCACATCAAAAGACCTAGAATCACGGAAAGAAAAAAAACACAGGAAATGTAAAGTGACTGACTATGACTTTGACAGACAAGTAACTGTTTAGAAAGTTCAGTCTCCAAAACAGGAAGCAATTGAAAATAATGTGAAGGCATGTTAATAAAGGGTACCGTGGGAGAAATGCAGGTAATGTATCTATAAAAAAAAAAAGCTTGAATTTGTCTGTGTAGATGTCTTTTTCCCTCAAAGACCAGTTTTCCGACACTTCAACAGATGGAAAGGGTTTGACTAGCAACAGACATTCAGAGTCCTCTAATGAAAAGAGGATTTTGCTGTTCATTATGTTTCCTAGAAATGATGCTCAGAACAATGTAATCTGAAAGTATTTTGAAGTGACTCTTCCACAGCTGCCTTAGCTGATAGCATAGGCCAGATGGTGCAACACAGGCCAGCATACAAGTTTACTTCATTCACAACTTTATTAGCTGAGTGCGTTGAAAAGCAACAGTGATACCATCTTGTAAAATAGGTAAACAAAATGGGACAGGCTTTCTACCCCTGGCTAGGTGCCACCTTTGAGCTGCTGTGGCAGGGAGTAAGAAGGAAGGAGAAGGGAGAAATCTTCTTAGTCAGATCTTTCTTCAGCACCTGCTTCTATTGAGTTTCATGCTGGATAAGCTAATTGCCATGCCTAGCATTGCCTATCAACTTCCCTCAGGTGCCTGTGCAAAGAAAGGGGCAGGCCAACATCCAGTTTTTCAGTGTCAAAATCATTCTGAAAAACGGAGTCATCAGCTACTTGCTTTGTTAACACACTGTTATGTAGCAGTTAAAGTAAAATCTTTACTGTAATACCTACTGCAAATAGCTAAAACAAAAGGATATGCTGCCAAGCTGATAAAGTTGTTAAATAAGTTGTTAGGTGTCTGAAAGACATGATATATCATGAATAGGGATATTTATAATTAGGCTATATCCAATTACTTTTTAATTTCTATTTGCATGTCAATGAAGATTGAGCTAAATTATATAAATAGCGGAGAGATTTCTGTATCAAAAATTTACTTGAATTTTCTGTGTCAAGGATTAGATTTTCAGGGGTTTAGAGTACCTGAAGTAAGGAAAGTCCCTGAAAAAGTTTTAAAAAGTGCATTAGGCATTCATCTACCTTGGGTCATCCCTTTGAATCTAGAAAGAATTTGGCAAATCCTCGTCTGCTTGCATCCTCCTGGGTCCAAATGCCTTCAGGAAATTATCTAGTGGGATTTGCAGAAGTACTGAATGCAGGCAACTAAATTCAGAATTGATGGGAAATATGATCAGGCTTTAATAATTTCAGGAAACGGTATATGAATATTGTAAAAATTATGTAAAATTGCTGCTGCATGAGAAAAGACTGGTTTTTTTTTCTTTTTTCAGGATGGCAATAATTCTAAATAGCTTTATTATTGCTGGAATTCTTAGGACAACAGCTCCGTGTAAAAAAACTTTACATTTTTGAAATGGCTCAAAAGAAAGATCTACAAGCTCTGTAAAGATCTTTATTAAGATGCATCATTCTGATTAAAGCATGATTAATTTGTCTTTTTATTTGGCATGTGGTGAGCAGCTGAATGTGCTATATGGTGTCTAGAACACTGCTGAAGGAATGGTAGCATAGATACACCACTAAATGTTAACATATGTCGACGTACATTATGTTCATGTTCATGTTCAGACGGACTCAGGCCCCTCGTATTTTTGGGAACATGCTTTTGTTGCACCTTCTCTTTCCTTTTATGGTATTCTAACAACATGCTCATTGTACATCAATAATCCTTAAAAAGCTCACTGTACCTTAATCCTCCTTAAAAATACGACATTTTCTACTACAGGCTGCTTCTTTATATGTTCAAGCTGCCTATGCTGCAATGAATTTGTACCCGATTTCCCATTCAATTGATTTGATAAAACTTGCACACTGTTTAAAAGTCATTTGAGTACTGAGTATATTACAGCCAAGTAATGCCATTCAGTGTCAGCTTCTCAGGTATCAAACATCTTTAGAGGGAGGTGGAGTACAATAGGCCAGACTTCACTTGGAAAAGATAAAAAACCTCCTTTTCAGACATTCTGTATCCACTACCTATAATCAGCAAAAGAAAATTGTTTTTTGCACAGTAATTAAAAAGTTTAGTACAGATCTACACTGAAAAATCTGACTATTTCCAGTACTGCTCCTGCTATCATATTGCAGATGTTAATTTAATTCCCATTACTACTGTAGCATTAGGCATTTCTCTGGCACAGCTGTTGGCTATCCTCGTCTTCAAGCACAGGGCCTTTGCTTATTGTTAAAAAGCAAAACAAAACAGAAACAAACAAACAAAAAGTTCTACACCAGCTCTTCTAACATGAAATCATAGAATCATTAAGGTTGCAAAAGACCTCTAAGATCATTGAGTCCAATGGTAACCCAGCACCACTGTGTTCACTGCTAAACCATATCTTCAAGTGCCACATCCACACGCCTTTCGAACACTTCCAAGGATTGTGGTTCAAACTCTTCCTTGGGCAGCCTCTTACGATACCTGACCACCACTTCAGTAAAGAAATTCTTCCTGATATCTAATTTAAACCTCCTCTGGTGCAACTTGAGTCCATTTCCTCTTGCCCTGTCACCTGTCACTTGGGAGGAGAGACCAAACTCCACCTGGCTACAAGCTCTGTTCAGGCAGTTGAAGTGAGAAATAATGTCTCCCCTGAGCCTCCTTTTCTTCAGGCTAAACACCCCCAGCTCCCTCAGCTGCTCTTCACAGGACGTGTGCTCCAGCCCCTTCCCCAGCTCCGCTGCCCTTCCCTGGACTCGCTCCAGCCCCTCAATGTCTTTCTCATAGTGAGGGGCCCAGACCTGGACACAGCACTCGACGTGTGGCCTCACCAGTGCTGAGCACAGAGGGACAATCACTGCCCTGGTCCTGCTGGCCACACTATTGCTGACACAGGCCAGGATGCCACTGGCCTTCCTGGCCACCTGGGCACACGCTGGCTCATGTTCAGCTGCTGTCAACCAGCACCCCAGCCACTCTGCCCCCAGACTGTGCTACTACATGGGACTGTTGTGATCCAAGTGAAAAATAGCTAATCCACTGAGACATAAACTAAAAGGTAGGAGCTAATCCTCTACATAAGTTCTTAATATAAATATAACTTAAAACATTAAATCTCATAGTCTTTAAGCAAAAAAGATTTGATAAAGGGTCTGTCTCCGTAATCAAAAGTAGTTAATTGAAGTGCTTGAATAAATGCTACTTAAATCTTACCATGCTTACAAATTCTGAGACATTAAGATTATCCTGTATGCAAATCTAACCTGCAGTTATGCAAACTTATAGTCTCCTAATCGAAATAAACCACAAGTGGCATTTATCTAATTAGAGCTTCTGGAGTGACTCACCTGTAGAGCAGAATTTTCCTATTTTTCATAAAGGTGGAAGGATTACAAACATAAATTAATTATCCTCTTCTTTCTGTTCTTCATAGCAGGCATTCAGTCAGTGAGATACAACAACATACTTCCTGTAATTCTTCAACATAGTTCCGATGCTTACTGACTTCCTAAAACATGACTGTGTCTGCTTAGTGAATGACAAAATTAACTTCCAAACAAATCTTCCCAAAGCAGCAGTTTTTAAAAAATGAATATTCTCAGGATGCAGTTTGACAGAGTTAGAAAACATATTGTTGGATTGATAGGACAATAATCAATCTAAATGGCCAGTTGCTTCGTAATAAATGGGTTTGTTGCATTAAAAAAATTACTTCTCTTATGCTCCTAAGTTAATTAGAACATAGGGTGTGCCTGTATCTGGCTTTTAATTCGGTTCAATTTTTATTGATTAATTATACTAGTGAAGTGTTATTATTTTATTTTCTTTTGTTTGGGTGTTTTAAGAATGACTTGATTTTGTTTATTCCAGCTCTTGCGTTGCATAGCATTGACGGTGTGCTTTGCCTGTCAATGAGTGTCCTCGTTCTGCATTTACAGAGGTCATGCATTATAGCTGCAAAGGTGAAATCTCTCCTTATTTTCCTCATGGTATTGACTTACATTTTAAAGTAGTTTACCTTTTAGTGATACAGCATTTATTTAGCATATCTTACCAAAAAAAACCAAACAAACAAAAAAAAAACCCTAACAAAAACACAGCCAAAAAAAAGGGCAGAAGAAAGAAGGACAGTCTCTTACCCATGCATTAGGCAAATTTGTCAGCTGTTTACACGAATCTCTGCATTATCTTAAACCATAACTGTTTACGCACAAATTTCTAAACCAGTTTATAAAACCTGGTGCTGGTATTATTATATTTCAGGCTTAATATTGGAGCAAGTTCTCACTGGAGCAATGCTGTTCTGGCTCCGCTGAGCGACTCACATGACTCTGGAAAGCAATATCCAGTTGTTCAGCCTCCTAAGAGACAACTAAGTAGATGGCTTAGTAAACTTGATCTAATCAAAACGAAAGGTTCCATGTCAGCTAAATGTAAAAGTACCCATCAGTAGCAAGGAAAGAAAATTATAGTTACTGAAAGGAGAACTGACAGTCAGTTACATTGTGTCTCTGGTTCCAGTTTTTTTATATGCCTATACTAAGAGTAGGTGCAGACAGAACAGGGATCTCTCCTTTCTTTGTGGAGCTACTTGAGCACAATCATGGAAAGAAACCTGTAGGGTTGAAGAGGCACAAGGAAGACTGCCTGCAGTTGGGAGACTGAAGCTCCAAGGAAACACTAGAAACTGTGGTAAGGGACAGAGAGCAGATACCAGGTCACCAAGATGATGAAAGAAATTTCCTGCAACCATAGAGAAGTGAGATGCAATTTGGAAGGTTGGAGATCTGAGTAAAACAAACACTGGATGCCAAGACAAGTCTGCAAAGGAGCAGAGCAGGACAATGGTTTATAAATCCTCTTTTTGAGTTTCCTCTGCCTACAAAATTTGGGAAACTAGTTTATGTAATTTTAAAGCCTGACTTTTTTCTTCAGTTTAAAAGCGTTTTGGTCTCCTTTGGGGAGTTCACTGTAGGAAAAGGTCTAGTAAGATCCACTTTAAAGCTTTTACTAATCCTGGATCCTGTTGCACAGACAGTCAATTGAAAAACAGTGCCTGAAGTCTAGTGTAAAGAGAAACGAACTACCAGTACCCAAGTACAACAGCTAAACGGTTGATTTGTTCAGGAGTAATGAACTGGAATAGAAGAATAATTTTCCCTCATGTGGTATTGAAAAGGAATAGTACTGGAATAATAAATAAATGTTGAATATTCATTAAAAATGGTGTAAAAGTGGTAGCATGTAATAGAAAAGAGCAATAAAACTTTTCTGAAGAAAATGTCCATGACAGACTCAATGACCTTTGCCCATGTGTTATCATAAAGAATTAGTGATGTCTTCCATGCCATGCTAAATGGCTCTTTCATCTCAAAGAGAAAGGGATAATGAGAACCACTGTCAGAAAGCTGAAGCCAAGGAAAAAAAAAATAAGACTACATTTTTAAGTCTGTGGTGATTAATCATGGGAACAAACTACCTAGAGAATTATTTGAGTCTCTGTCTCCTATATTTCAGATCAAAAATAGTGTCTGAAAAATAAGGTTTAGGAAACTCAAGATGTAAAATAATAGCTGAACTCATGCTATTTCGTTTATTAAGGGGGAAAAAAAGAGTAGAATGAAGTAAAGTATTACAGTGATACATAACAGGACAGATAATAGTATCTCACAGTCCAATCTGCTTCCAAAATCTAGACTCTTTAGGAGTACGATTACTACAAAACACAAAATACTACCCAGGAGACTTTGTAGATATTCAAGGTCAAGAGTATACAAAACTACCTTTGCATGTTAACTTAGGGTTTACAGGCATACCTTCATAACTTCACATGAAAGAAAGAAGCTTTGTGTCATTTTTAGTACATGTTTTCCTGTAAACTCGAACCCTGTGTATAGGTTAAAGGCAAGCAGGAAATGAAAAGATCTTAACTGCAGCAGTAGCCAGGTTAATGGTCCCTCCCACCCTCTCCTCTAGTGAAGAACATTATACACAAATATATTATGAAAGAAATTGTACTAATCTTTGTGAGGATTTGCATCCAGATATTTTGTTTCTGTATACTTTGTTACCAGAGGATGGAAATATTCATATTCTTCCCAGGAATGCCCACAGAACAGTGAGACTTGTGGTGCTGTATTTTTTGTACCCAAATTATTCTTAAAAAATAGATTCCTGTATTACCACTTACACTAAACCAGTATGTAAGCAAAACTGCTGAACCAATACTAGAGGTAAAGGACTTTAGTGGTTTTGTTTTGTCTTTCCTTTTACTTGTGATTAACAAGAACTTAAATAGTCCTTAGTTTCAGTTTGCATTTAACTCTGTATGGGATAGGTTAGCACAGGATCTTAACTTAAAATGAAAGAGTTTCAAGAAGTCTTGGAAGTAGAATACATCACAAAGCTTATAGATAGATTGATCCAAGTAGCTGGAATTTGAAATCTCTACCTGAGAATCTTCCAGATATTTTAGAGAAATGAATGTAAAACCTCTGATTTACTTTGAAATTTCACTAGCAAAGTTACATTTCCAAGTCTTTATGTATTTATTTTAGTTCAGATTTGGAAAAAGTACAATGCTGTTCTTAAAATTTTTCTGTGCTGAGCATGATTCCTCAGAAAATTTTCTCACTTTTTTCACACCAAAGCATTTAGAAAAGTAAGTATGTTGGTTAATATAGTGATGTTGCTCTCTGAATAAAGTAGTTAAACATTTCTTCTAGGATCATTTATCCCTTAACAACTTGCATGACACCGGGCTAAGATACCAAAAAAATCTTTTCTCGTAGACTGAATGGTCTCATCTCACAAGCTCTCCAAACACAAACTTCAAAGATAGAATAAAAAGGTTTTGTGAAGAATGATAACAGCATCAGTTCATAAAATTAAAAAAACTCATGCTGCAAATCTTACTCATGTAGAGTCACAGAGCATTCCACTAGTGGGTAAAAGTAATTTTTGAAGGAAGTACAAGCTCTGGACTTCTGTTTAAACAGTAAGACTGGGCAACAGGACATGGATAACTGTTAAGCTTTCTATTTTTCAAAGCAGAGGTATCATAGGAGGAGAGTCTGAATGTAAAGATATGAAAATGAACATCTGTTGTTATGAGAAATGTCAGACACAGAAGTTTTAAATATCTGATTTACCTAGATTTTTCCCTTTTCCTCTTCAAAAAAAAAAAAAAAAAAAAAAGAAGATAATAGCTATCGCCCGAGCCAGTAGTTCTAAGATTTCAAATTTTATAGACTGTCTGCCTTCAGGGCTTGAGGAGTCTTTGTGTTAAGAATCCACCTGATAATAATGTTTCACTGGGAATATAATAATTCTCTTTTGCTAGAGGCAACTGGCAAAGAAACTTCCTAAGTCAACTAAAAGTCTCTTTTTTATTAGCTGGAATTTACTTCTAGGTCTTCATCTTTCACTTTCTGCCTCTTCTTAGGTGCAGGAACAGAAAAGGAATATTTGCAGAAAAGCTCACAATGAAATATGTCAAATCTTTTTCTCCACTTAGAGATTATACTCTAGTGAAAGATTCCTTTTGCATAGTTTTCAATAAATATGAAAATCATAAGGATGGCAGAGGTTATATGGCTTTTCAGCTCAACTAGGATAGAAAAATCATAGAATAATTTGATTTGGAATGGATCTTTCAAGGTCATCTAGTCCAATCCCTTTGCAAAGAGCAGGGACATCAACTAGATCAGGTTGCTCAGAGCCCCAAGCTAACCTTGAATATTTCCAGGGATGAAGCATCCACCACCTCCCTGGGTAACCTGTGTCAGTGCCTCCCCTCTCTCACTGTAAAAAATTTCTTCCTTATATCTGGGCTAAATCCACCCTGACTTCTTTTTTTTTTCCCTTAAATGAAAGAGGGTAGTTTTAGATTAGCAGTGGAGCAGAGCAGAGAGAAGAGGAAAATTATAGACAACACCTAGTGTTAAAATCTGGATTTACTATTCGGTTAGAGCCAATTAGTAGCTAGTATGTATCTTGGAATCCACATGAACTATGGCAATAGTAGTTATAATAATAATAATAATAATAATAATAATAATAATAATAATAATAATAATACTCTAGATGTATATAATGACTATGACTCCTAAGGACTTGGATGTATTCTAGGGGGGCATTTTTTGAGGCACTCATCAGAGTGGGTTCTATTCCTGAAGGGAGCCTTTGGGTGCCATGGTAATGAGAATTCTATCTAAAATAAGAAAACGTTTTTTTTCACTCTCATTCTCCTGTGGTCTTGGAGAGGAGAGCTGTTCTACTCACAGCTCAGGCTGCTTTTAAGATAAAGTGTGATCAGGAAATATGCTAATCTAGCAGATCCATTTCATGCTGCAGTGCTGTCTTCTCTTCAGAGCAGTCCTGTCAGCTGGCCTTGGTGAGCTGGTCACCAGTTTTAAGTGTGATGGATCTCCCATCTCCTCCCCGAATCAGCAGGTCTTCCAGGCTTGGTATCCAAATGCAGGTAATAATTGGAACTAGAGTTACAATGGTAAATCAGACAGAGTTAAAATATTTCTTACTGACATTTAATACAGAAGTAAAATCCAGGTCCAAATTACACTAAATAGAGTAACTTACTTCAGTTATATATTGGGAAAACAATATCATCATCATTTTCCATAACTCTGTTCTGAAACTGTTTCAAACCGAGGAGGCACAAAGAGTTACCTCCCTTAAGTGAGGTCACCCAAGTCCCAGATACAGCTCCATCACTTCGTCTTGCTCTCAGATACTTTGAAGAACAAACAGAGTGTTTGGAACAAACTAGGCTGCCATCTGTAGGAAGTGTTTTCAGGCTCTTTTCCAGAAAGGGTGATGTTCTCTTTCACAGCCTCTTCCTTATGTTAGCCTGGGAGGTTCTGATTAAAGAAAGGTATTTTGAATGGGAGATAAGGAACAACATTTGCCCTCATCTTCCCTACTGTTAACCTTTGTCATTTAAGGATTATCAGCAGCTGAACTCCAGACGCTTTGCTTTTCCCCTTGCTACTTTTAGGATTGTGGGTTATAATTCATCTGAGTATGTTGCTTTGTCAACTTTTAATCATTCTAATTACCTAATTATCTACTGTAATGAAATGATAAAGCCCTTAACAGTTCACTCTTCCTTCTCCCTGTAGGAAATTCTATCTCCTCCTCTGGGATGTTACCTCCTTTGTTTCAGACAGAGAAATTGTTTGAGGGCTGGGCATAAATGCTAGTTTTGCTTGTTTAAACACTTTCCTTAGTCATTGATTGCTTTTTGTAATTGTAGTTACTCTTTAGTCTTTGTTTACAGATCAATGATTTTGTTAAATTTCCTTAATAATAAATGGCAGCAGGGAGAGAGAAAACAGACATTGCATAAAGTCTAGAAACTCTTTCCAAATCAGAGAAAAAAATGCAGGTTTTACCAACACCAAAGGTGACTGTTCACAGCAATGAACTTCAAATTCACACTGCATTTTTACTCAGTGAAGCATACTTTTTTTCTGCAAGATTACTTTAGCATGAGGAGTATGGAATGAGGCATCAATCTATGAAATTACATTATGTGAGTTTCATTTACCTTGGGCCAAGGAAAGAAGTGAATTTGGATTTCTCCACTGTCAATAAATATTCCAAATTTTCATCTGCTCTATATTATAGCTTTTTTATATTTGTCCTTTTGCTGTGTCTCAAAAAAAAAGGAGTATTTTTGAAAAACTACTATAGGTACTTGAGAATATATTCTGGAGAAGATCTTACAGAAGTGATTCTGTATGGGCTGAGATAGCTGACTGCAGTTATGGGGGAGGTATTGGATCTACAGTCAGTTCCTCTTGTTTTGTTTCCTGGCTGGCTGCCTCAGGGGAGCTGCTCACTGAATAGGCTATGTGGTATGTTTCCTGTCCAGTACACTGCCTAGTTTGAATCGCGTTTTGAATTGCCCAAGTGCCATGTCCTGTCTTCTTCCGTAATCAATGTTTTTTGTATGTCCTTTCTCTTGTCCCCGACAGAAGAGGGTCCATGTGATACTGTTCTGCTGCAGGGTCACTCTCTATAGCTAGCACAAATTTTTTCCCAGTTTTCTCTCTGGAAGGTGCATCTTACCAATTGAACACACAAAGTCAGAGAAAGTACCTGGCTTCCACATTAGCAAATCACCAAAGAGACAAGCATTTACTTTCTGAAAGGAAGACTAGAAGCAGTAAGGGGCATGGGATATGATTCAGTTTCTCCCTCACTTGAAAGTGTGTCAGTAGAAAATCATCCCCTCAAAGCAGTATTTGAACACAGAGAATAAAAGTGCAAGAGAATTCAGAGAGAAAGATCTGTGAGGAGGAGGATAGACAAGGAAAAGAGGGAAACAAGATGACAAGGCACTTAAAACGTGAAGAGGAATTAGCCTAGGAGAAGTATAGGAAAAAACCCTACTATGCATTAGACATGTGGGAGAACAGAAAAGAATGGAGTTCTGCCTTTTAGAAAAGGAGGGTCAGGACATAAGAGAAAGCATTCAAAAGAGCATGAAGTGGGCTAAGAAGAAAGAAGCAGAGAGAGGAGATTAGAAAAAGCGGGAGCTGACAAAACTTTTAGGCAAACATAAAGAAATTTTATATCCTTGACTGTTTCTTTAGGAGGAATGATATAAGCATAATTCAAGCTTGTTATAAGTGCAATTTCATTCAAATCCAATCCTTTCTGTTATTCTGGATTTGAATTCTACACCTCTGCAGGCTTACAGGCAGTTGGAGACATCCTATTCGTACAGCATCCTCACACACATTAATTCACAGAGCATGCGACTTCATGTCACTTTTATATCCTTAGGATCTAATTTTTATAATTTTTGAAATGTGTTCCCTTGTTTCCACTAAGTCCCTCCTGCTTGTCTGCTGTTACAAATACTTTTCTTGTTTAAGGCAGTCAAGTTTCTAATTTCCTCTTGTAGCAAGTATGTTTTGCTGTGGAAGGCTTTCCAACATGTCTCCAGCCATGCAGGAGTTATTCCTTTTTCTGGAGCATTTAATCAGCACACTCACATGTGAGCAGCAGCCTTTTGACATGCACAAATCTCTGTCCCTGGTTCAGAAGACTCAGGACCACAAGGACCTCACTGGGTTCTACCTCACCTATCTGGCCTTCCTTACAGGAGTAACTTCTCAGGTGGAATTTATTATGTCTAGGGACAAGTCCGGGTAAACTCATCTTCTTTTGCTTTAAAAGCTGCATATAAGGGAATCTGATTTACTTGTTCCTAAATTCAGCTGAATGGCACAGAACATTTTAGAGGGATTGCCACATAGCTATTTTGAACACATTTATTTCTGTTTCCTGTAGTTACTGATCTGAATCTGTGATCTAGATCTTTAAATTCTATAAACTGACATACTTTCTTTGAAATATTTTATTGTGCAATACATGGAACTCTGATTTCTACGATTTCAGGATTCAGCCTTATTGTCAGTACATCACTAAAAGTCCCCACGAATTCTCAGAAACAAGAGATATTCATAGCAGGTCTCCTACCTTTCCACATTAAAATTTTAATTCTTTATTAAAATGAAAATGCACAGTAAATCAGACGAGACCAAGTATTTGGATTTTAAAATTTTTTGAGGGATGTTTTCAGGCATATGTAGTGACACTTATGTAGATTTACTGTCTTCACTGGATCTCTGAAAAAACATTTCCTTGAACCTATTGTGATCTCCTATATGCCATGTATTATAAAAGATGTGGTAAGAAGCTCTGGCCCACAGAAAACAATGACAACTGAGGTAAATCTAAGATTCAGATATTTCAGATTTGATTGAAATAATATTTTCAGAAATCAGTATTTTAGGTACCTTCTGAAAATTAAAATATGAAATTACACTGACAATTTTATGGGGGAAAAATAGTCTTTTTTTTGAGAAGCAAGCTAGTTTATAATACAAAAAAAACTTTTTCAGCAAGTCTTACAAAAACTTCCTATACACTTTGTTTTGAGTTGAGAACGGTCCAAACAAGACATCTCCCCTTGAGTAAGATGGATGAGGTCCCATACAGATACAACAGCATTTTTATAAATAACAGTAACAACAACAACAACAATAATATTAGTAGTAGTAGCAGTAATGTTCTAGAAAAAAGGAATGTTGAATATAGATAATACCCTCAAAAGGGTGGCTATATGGCTCCAGTTCTTCATTGCCACTGTTCTTTATATGCAAGCTAGTATATTATCCTTAAATATATTAAAATTTGGAAATTTTGCAGATGGTCTTGAATGAATTCTAAAATATCCTGTTATACAGGGGAATTTATGCCTGTGAGGTGAAATTTTCTTTGCCATAATAAGGAAGCACCACCCCTATTTCTATCTCTATGCCAACAGCAAGTACTTCTTAAACTATTAGGATTTTGTTTTTTCTTGACTGAGCTTTCTTCAAGTTAAGGAATGGAAATGGAATATATATATGCACAGATCTGAGTTTTGGTGCCAGTGATTTCGAGTTCAAATTCTACAACAAAACCCTGGGACATTCATTACCCAGTGCTGAAATTGTTATAGGTTGTGCAGCAACAGAATTTGAACTAAATGTAATTTATAAACTGTATGATACGTAGGAAGTAATGTACCTGACATTTGATTTTTTTATTGTATTCATTTCTAATTCTGCCCGGTGTGTTGTCCTGCTGTTCTCAGAGTTGTTTCATAGCTTTGAACTGCCTTACACAGGGCTGTGTGAAAAGCATGGCCATAAAGACAAATGAAAGACACAGCATTTTGTTGTCATTACAGAAAGAAATATGAGATCAGCATTCTGAGATGCTGATTGTAAAAACAGTTTCTCATTTTCCTTTTTGATTGCCCTGACTCCACGGCGTGTACACTCAAAAGCAAAGGCAAAGAAGCAGAGTGAAGCTTCATATGTGTGCAGTGGAGATGTATGAGGAGGGTCTGAGGTTCACTAGATGTTCAGGCTAAGTACTACTTTTGCACCTTTGGATTCATCAAGACATCTGCACATGCTGAAAAATATGTGCCTTTCCAGAATAGCAACTGTAAACCAGGCATCATGTCCTAAAATTAAATCAGATGCCTATGTTTAGGCAATCCACCCTAGAAATCTTGCCCCTCAGTTACTCCATGGAGGGAGCCGGGATATTTGCATTCATTGCAGTAAGAGTAATGCAACAAATAACATTCCTATTTGTTGGCACTGCCTGCATTATTAAACCTTGCAACTTAATGAGACTTTGTTTAGTCTTGGCTGCCATTTTTTTTCCAGAGTCTGCATCAATTAAACACCTAAATCCAAATGAATCTAAAAGTGAAGGAAAATTTTAGAGAAAATGGTGTCCAAAAGAGATAAAACATTTCGTAGCCTAAAGTGGCATCTAGAGAGCATTTAAGTATCTACATGTATCCTAAAAGATTAAACCATCTAAGGAAAAGGGAAGGTTGTAACACTGTACCTTAGGTTGTATTTGTGGATTTGGGGAGTCCTACATACACATTTTGCCCCACAGAATTGTGTATGTATTTTGCTGTCATTGGATATATATAAACATGCCTGGAAAAGTAAGAGAGGTTCTGGATTCCGTTCTTGGCATCAGGCAGCAAAACATATCATTATGATGTAAATTCTGTGTTTGGACAGCAGGTTTCTTTGAAAGTCCCAAACTCCTGCCATAAAGGTAATTCTAATTTATACTTATCCACATAATTAGTTCTGGAAGATAATTTTTTTTTTTCATTTTAATTCATGTACGTTTCAAAGAGGACGAAATTGTCAGATTAAGATTATCCCACAGGAAAAGCAAGAAAAATATATGTAATAGCCAGCCACAATTGACCACACAGCCTGATGGCTCTATAAAGAAAGAGAAAAAAAGAAAAGAATTTCAGCCAGTTGGGAAGCTGTCCCAGATACTGATGAAAAGATAATAATTAATGATAGGACTTTTATTCATTTATTTATTTAGAGACAGATGCATTGCTAAATTTAACCTCAAAAGGACATTTCAGCCTTGCAAATTGCACAGATTTTTGGATGGTACTTTTTAGATATTTCCATAAGAAATGTGGACTTTGCTGTCGGCATTTTCTTTCAAGGATCCTTTCAGTCTAAAGGAACTCCCTTTCCCTTTCCAGTTTCTACAGAGCTGAAAACATGAGATCTGTGTGCATCATATTTTGATATCTTTTAAGCTTATTTACCTCAATACCTATTCATCACACAGAGCAAAAGATAAAATTTTGGCATAGCCAGTTTGAGAGGGATCAGGGTTTCCCTCAAGCATTTTCCAGTGTGGGTTTGAAAAAGGCCTCGTGTATGTCAAAGATAAAACCTTCCAAGTATGCCTTTCATGCTCTATATGACTATTCTTTTGTTGGTGAAAAGAGGGTAGTGATGCAGCTTATTGCCAATATTTAGCCAGTACTTGAATTGCTTTTGTAACACTCTGGACTTATTTTCTCTCTAACATATCACCAAAGAATGTAAAAGGCTGCCCCCCGAAGTCACTGATGGATATGTTGATTGTCTTTGGATGGAGTCCTGCAGAAGTACCACACTTTTCTGTTAGAAACATTTTGACACCCTGTTATCTTCCTGAGTTGATCAGACACCTGCTGCTACTCCACCTGCCTGTTTGGCAACCAGAAATGCTTGTCTGCCTCTCTTTCCTAGATTTTTTTTCCCCCCTCCATCTCTGGCTATGTAAGTATCAACAGGTGGGATCAATTGTGAGGAAGAATGTTGTGCCAATGCTTCATCGCTGGCAGGGAGGCAGGAGCTCCTGCAGAGGGGATGGCATGTGTGGCTTGAAGAAGGCTGCTCTGCAGAAGTTGGTGCTGTCTGGCACCCGTGCATTACTAGAGCGGTCAAACCAACTTCGGAGCAGGCAGGGTGCCATTCTGACAGAAGGGGTAGCCAAGATGCCAGGTAGTTATGCAGCAAGTGTGTTTGCTGAGGGTTTGATTTTCAGTCAACAATGTTTAAATGTCTGTTCATCTTGAATTTATACACGTTTGTTTAAGAAAATTTGTGAAAATTAATCTAAAGCGGCAGCGTATTAACTTAAGAAAAAAGTAAAAAGAGTTTCTGAAGCCAAGCAGAAGGGAAGCTTGCAGCCAAAGCTGTATTTCACTGATGAGTATGTTCATGTACTTTTGTTTGCAGTGACAAGTCTCTCTAAGGCCTGTTTTGTAGTAGGAACTGTCCCCTAATACTAAGTGTTGACACTATTTTTGCACTGTAGGTGGCAGAAGTACGCAAAGTCCCAACTGTTATAAGGATCAACCCAACTGGATCTGCCAATCAGAATTATTTTCTGGAGCTAGCAGAGCTTTTAAAAATCCTTATATTTTAACCTAGTTAAGTGCACTTTTCAGACAGAAGCAAGGAGGAAGGATACGCAAAAGGATATAAAGAGCACTTTTAAAATCCATTGACCATGTTAACATCTCAAAGGAAAAAAGTTTCTTATCAGTTCCTGTGTGACAGTTTGAAACAGTCCTCAAATTATCTGCATCGATCTACCTCTTAAGCAGGCTCCTCTATTTTGGGAGCATACTGAGAGCAATCATGCCTGTTTGTAGCTAACCTCCTCATTCCAAGATACTAAACAGCAACTTTAACACAAACATTTGAATTAATTGTTAGCATCTCAATGGGTCAGATTGCCAAGACTTTATGGATGAGATCCAGTCTTGGTACTGTACAGGATATCAGACTCATAATAGCCCAGCAGTCAGGCAAGTCCCTTAAATACTTTTCATGTGAGGAGTAGACAAAGCCCTTGTTGGACTCTGTGAAGCTCTCATTATGCAAAACTTTCTTCCCATCTAATGGAGCTGTCTAATTAGTCAATATCAAGAAAGGCTGTGCTATTGTCACATTTTTATCTTTCTCCATCCCAGCATTGCTGGACACAACACTTGTAAAACTATTGTAATCATATCGATTAAGATAGAGCCTTAGGCGCAGCTTGTAAAGACAAGGTAACTCTTTGGACAGTCCTTAGATTGTATCCGTGCCTTTTTAAAAACAAGCTGCTACACAGGCTGAAGAAAATTGCACCATTCATGATGCCCTCCTAAGTCTTTACTGCTCTCTCCATTGCTGCAGCTCACTGTTATATTTAGTGTCTGACCACAGGAACTGCCATACGATGAACAGTCAAAATGAAAGGGAAAAAAATAAGATTGCATTTCAGCAATTTCTCCTGAGCTTATAAATTCTTAAAAATGTGAAATTTGGCAGGAGTGCTCAGAGAAGATTTTTGCCTGTTCCAACACTCTACTGTTCAACTATTTTGCATCTTTTAAGTAAGACGTGCATTTTATAGGAAGGAAAGAGGAGCAGTTTACTGGAGACTAAAGGACAAATAGGTAATGCTGATTAATCTTTGACTAAGATTGATTCAGTGAGGTGAGAAAGCAGCTTTGAAAATGCTCCTGCTTTTTTTTTTTCCCTGATGTTTTTTCTAGATCTTATAAATATTGTGTCAGAATAAAAGTGTGAATCTGAGTTCCATGCTGGCAGAACTACTGTGGCATTTTGAGCTATCCCCTTAAAAAAGGATTCACTTTGAAAATGCTTTTAAAGAAACTAGAGGTTATGTTTCTCTGTACACTCAGTCTGACATACAATGACCAGCGGTGCAACATGTTCATAAATCCACTTTTGCTGGTCAACTGTAATGTGTTTACTATAGGCAGTAGTAAATCAGGCCCTGGTAATTTTATTTGCAACATGATTAAAGGCTTTTTACTCTCTTTGAATAACTTTGTTATTCTTCTGTCAAAGAATTTAAAATATCTAATTCAGCAGGGCTAATGGATCAGAATATATGTAGGAGCAGTAGGTGTAGGTATGCCTCGTGTTTTCAGTCTAGAAATCCACATGTGAACATCCAATAGCTGAACAGTTCCATACTTATTTTCAGGCTCCTCCAAAGTGCTTAGTAGAGAAAAATATGACCTTACAGAGCACTGCAGTAGCTGGTCTTTGGAAGCTCTGGAGACATCCTCAGTTCTACAGAGATAAAGGCTCTGTTCTTTTTTGTTACCAGGTGCACAATTGTGTTAATGAAGAACCAAAATTAATTTGCCACCTAATTTGTTGCTTGTTATTTGATTGCACGTTATTACCATTAGAAGTGTTTGTGGTTGTAGTCAGTCTGGATTTAAATTTAAATAAACTATATGGCCTATGGAAATTTTCTTGTACAGATCACCAGCTAACAGAAACAACTCATTATGTTCAAAAGTAAAGGGAGGTGAATTAGTTTCAATTTTTGCTTCTCTTAACAGTGAGTTTGCCAAGACCAGCAGCAGCCTTGTGCAGAAGCATTTCCAGGCACTTCTACTGTGATAAGAAGTAATAGAATGATTACCTCTTTGTAACTAAAAATGTCA
Source organism: Cnemophilus loriae (assembly GCA_013397755.1). NCBI lineage: Eukaryota > Metazoa > Chordata > Aves > Passeriformes > Corvidae > Cnemophilus > Cnemophilus loriae. Next base: position 785,934 of record VZTF01006422.1, read on the forward strand.
TGATTTTCATAAAGCCACCTATCTTAACATCTCCACATTGCCATATTGTCATGATCTGGAATATTGCCTAGATAGGGCTTCTTTCCAACTCCTTGACTTATTTCCTGTGCATAAAAAGGAACTGGGATAAAGCACCCTATTGATTATGAAGCTCAGAATAGAAAATACTGTATCATATAAGGTTATGTTGTAGTACAGTATGCTTGGTAGCAATTTGAGAACATTGCTTTAACTCGATGGCAAGCTGTTTTCTATAGCTCTGTTCAGAAGCATTTATAGTCCGTGGAATGAATCAGTTTCTAAATCATGGCTGACTCTGATTTCTGCTATTTGTATTTGTTATAGGAGCAGTACTTTTAGGGAAGAAATCATCGCAAATTTGAAATACTGCTTTGATAAACATCAAAATTCAAGAACTGGAGGAACAGAATCACATTTAAGAGCTAAATAGGAAACAGTTGAAATTTATCTGCAAAGTGATCGCTAAATGGAAATCAAAAGGTCAGCTGCAATTCACTCTAGGGAATCAAGATTCACACACTAAGAGAGCTGCAGGTGCTGTGCTGGACAGTGAAACACAATGTTTTTAATTAAATCATAGGTCTTCCTGAGGGAATATTGCATTAAAATCCAAGTGAATCTGACATAATGGCAAGATCTACATTCCTGGTTCTTAGTCAAGTCATTACATTAGTCTGCCAATTAGATCAGGAGGGAGGCATTTCAAATTACAGCAGCAATTTTACAGAGTAGATAATTATGGCAAGTTATGAATGACAGATATTACTGCAGCTAGTTTTCTTTTTTTTTCTTTTTTTTTTTTTTAAACCCCACCACCACCATTTTTCCTTTTTGCCCTTCTTCCATAATTTTTTTTTTTATTTCTTTTGAGGATTCCTATCATCAACATGTTGTATAGCACTTTGATTACCATTTAGTTCTTGTTACTTTATTAAGCAAACTTCAGTTATAATTTGTCTGTAACTATTGCTGACATTTAGAGCTAAATTACAATAATTCTTATTATATTTATGCTTCTAGTCTTCAGCTGTCTGGATTCTTTAACTGTAGTAATAGCTACCTTCAAAATAGTACCCACAAAAGGTATCTATGCAGGAATTTAATTGCGCGTGAGATCTATATACTGTTGAATACTGCTTTTTATGTATTTGCACTAGGCCAAAAACCATGTCATGCTAGTGTGATGATTATTTTTGACTTAAGAGAAGTATAATTAAAACTGAAGATGGAAGAGGTGTAGTTTTAAAATATTTTCATGAATGCATATTAGAGTACCATATTTTTCCCAATATTTGAAAACAAATTCTAAGTCCAAGTAAGATAATCATGGTTCTTAAGAGACACCTGCCCTGTTTATGTTTACACTGTGTCCTCTAGAAATGCAGGTCTTGTTTCCAAGATTATTTTCTTTTATTTTTCTATTAACTAATGCTGAATTAGAGTTGATTTGATTTGGGGTATAGAACAGCCTCACCTAATTACTTCATCTGGATCACTTCTACTGTTTAGACACATTCATTAAGACTGTTTTCTCAGGAATAATGCTATTTCTATACCTATATATTTGAATAAAAGAACGTGGAGATCAGTTCAGTTTGAATTGCATTTATTCGTAAAAATGTTTACCAGTATCATTAAGCGTATTTGGTCAACATGAACTCTTTCCTTTGATCTAAAATGAAATTTTTGGTAGAAAAACCTATTTTCAAGATGAAACAAAGTCTTGACTTAGTGGTCTGCATTTCAGAAGATAAATACTCATCAAGGATGCAGTGTAGGCATACTTGATTCTTTTTTCTGTTAAGAAGGCCAAAGTCCACAATTTCAAGGGGTAGCACATCACGATTGTGAGACACAATGTTCAGAATCCTCCTGACAATGTTCTGATTTTGTTTAAAGAGAAACCCTGCGGTGTATGCGTTAGCAACTGACCTGGCAGAGTCAACAGATTTGTTTTCGTTTTCATTCCTGAGGCAGTGAATAACCAAATATTTTTGACAAGGGATTTAGAAACTTGACTGCACCTTATTGATTAGGGTATCCTCATTAATAACGGGATTCAAACTCTACCTTAAATGGAAAAGGAGTAGATTTGAACCATGATTTCTTTCAGATAGGCACCTTCATTAACAGAATACTTGAAGATGCAGTTTCTTCAGCTGTTCTTTTTGAAATAGTTTTGCTCTTTAGGAAATGCTTAGGCTTGTTTGCCTAGGTAAAGGGGGGATGCAAAGTTCAAATTACAAAAGCAAGTGTTTGTTAACTTCATAGGTAGTATACCTCTCAAATTCCTTGGCAAAGGAGAGTGAGAATGCAAAAAACCTCCCCTGTACCAAGCACAAAAGATGCCAGGAGTACTTGAGAAGAGAGCTCCATGGGCAGCTATTAAATAAAGAAATTGTATCTAACCCAGGAAATGCCCCATTCTGAAAACGACTGGAGGTTCAGGAGACTGTTAGGAAAAACATGTCCCTATAGATATTCTTCTATTACTCTTTCCTATGTATTTGTCTTTAGCCACTGTTGAGACAGAAGACTGGCTGGATCTGAAACGTACAGCAGTTCTTAAGTACTCGAGACTGCAAAAATAAAGAATTACATATATAAAACAGACTAACATTAACGTAAGGGATGGAGTACATTTTTTGCCTATTAATATTCAGTAGTTTTGTGTGAGGACATCATCCCAGAACATGTATGCAATGGAAATGGAATTTTCTGTGTCCCTAATATAGAGGTATCATCACCAGTGTTATGGCTCCGATCTCCCAACATTTGTTCCAAATTAAGACTGCTTTGCATGGAACTGCTTCGTGCTTATGTTTCCTCTTTCCTAGTTTTCTTCCTATTTTAACAGCTTACCTTAAATGTTAGTGCTCACAGGAATCACCTTATTGATGTGTTCTCATCAGGAGCAAAAGTTATGTACTAATATATTAATTTAAGTTTTACTATTTTCTTTAATTGAAAAGAATTAAATAACTTATCACAGCAATTAATAATAATTTTCTTTTGAAAGAAAAGATGGTGTAATGAAAACTGAAAGATCATCTACAGAGAGCCAGGGAGATAAAAACTGGGAAAGTAGAATATTAAAATTCATGTGGGGAAAATGCAATTTTACACAAGACAAATAGACAGAAGGAAAGAAAAATATAAATACAATAATGTCAAAGGAGAAATTCTGGAGAGAGTAAGCAGAAAATCAGAAATGATTTTGCAAGGCCACACTGCAGCAAAAAGAAATTGAATGTCATTTTGCTATCCATACACTGACATATCAAGCAACATTGACAGAAAATAATAATCTCCAAAAAAACAGGGAAAGCTGAGGGACCAAGGTAAGAGAGAAAAGTTGTTCTGCTGCTAGTTTTATTCCTGGACTTACGGCTAAGTTGTCTCAGCTGCTCTGATAATTTCAAACCACTGACCGTTGAAACTGCATGTTTTTCTCTTCATTTGGTAGAGTAGATCTTTGTTATTGACAATTTCTATGCATTAGATCTCCAGTAGAATAATTCCCAGAAGTCTTTGAGGAAAAATTCAGGAGACAATTACCAGGATACTCTTGCTGAAAGGAGTACTAAGAACTAGGAAGGATAAAATGGCTGGTGAACATTTTTGTATAAGTATATATATATATATTCTGTGGGTTTCTGTAGCCTATTGAAGATGATGAGAAACACCAGTCGAATTTGGTAATGTATGTACTGGCTGATAATATAAAAAGAATTACATGTATGTGTGTATATCTATATCTATATCTATATCTATCTATCTATATCTCCTGCAAACAGATCACCATACCCCTCAAAAATAGATTCTATTATCTATATTGATTTATGTAACTCCTTACTCTATTATTAGCTTTGACTGATATAGCTCTCCATTAGTTATGGATTTACATATTCTGTGCTCCTTTGCCAGCAAGCCAGAGCCAAGAAGGAAAGAAAATGTCACGGTGAAGTTGTTTGTTTTTAGATGTTTTTCTTTTTTTTTTTTTCTCATTTTCCACATTTTGGAATACTTTCCGTCTGTTTCACAGTTCCATGAATAAAGCTCAATTATATAGTGTGAATGTCACTCGCACAGGAAAAGTGCCAGAACCAAAGACTGAAGTGGTGATGAAGTAATAAAAATGAACTACATGAACCACAAATAAGTGGTTGAATTTAAAACAGCTCTTGCCCTGGATGGCCAGTAGAGGTCATTTTGGCTATCTGTCCAATTACAAAAATGAAACAGGCAGAGAAATGAGAGCACATAAATAACAAAATCTATTCAGCTTAGTGCATAAACACTTTAGAGACCAGCTGCAGATGTGGTAGAGCTATAAAGAGCTTCCTGGAACAATGAAAGTCTTACATGCTCCAACTTACCGATCAAAAAATGTTCAGAATCAGTCCTATTTACAGTAGCAAGATCTCAACCTTGAAATGAAAATGATATTCCAACCCCGCCCTTTGATGGAATTTTGTTGAATCAGAGGTCTTGGAAGGTATGTTCAAATTCTGCAAAGATACCGAGCTTATTCAGTCAGAACTTCGATTGTTTCTTGCTCACATAAAATCTGTAGAATGTGATGTATTAGGAAAAAAACCTCAACTCTAATGGCATGGTAAACTAATCCAATATCTTTTTTATTAAAAAAAAGGTCTTCACAGATTTTTCAGAAATAAAATCAATTCTGTAAAAATTTAATTTTACCCTTTTTAGTACTACTATTTTTGCATAACTGTGATTGTGAACCACTTACAATTCAACTTCCACAAAAACACTGCATGGATAGCTGATTTCAGGTAGTTACCTAGGGGCAGGATCTCACATAATTTTCCCATAAAAATTTTCACTGTATATGTGCAATGATTACAATACTCTTGGCACAATACAGCCATAACAGAAGGACGCTGTGGTTTGATGAAGTGGTTTCTTTGTGGTTAAATATGGTGCTGTACTATAGGAATCCTCTCCAGTTTGTGATAATTGCTTCTGGTTTATGCTAGTCCAGTAGTACAAAGAAATAACATGCTAACTCGTAATAGATATAGTCTAAAAATAAAATGCCAAAAAAAGAAGAAGAAATTGCTAAAATCTTTAAGCAGTATTAGACATAGTAGAATAATTTCATTTCAAACATTTTTTCAAAGCCTAGGACAGTGTGTTCTTGATGTAAGATTTTTTTTTAACCACAATAAGTAGGTTGTAGGATTTGCGTTGGAGATACCATATGGAAAGCACTAATTTAATGGGAAATGATAATCTGTGAATTGGATTCATGATTCATGAGTCACAATGCACAATAACACATGCCAGTAATTCACTAAAATACAGTATGCACATATGTATATTAATTTACACATGTGCATATATGCAAATTCTTTGTTATTTAGTTGTTGTTAGAGTCCTGACAGAAATATAGTTCTATTTTTTTAATGTAAGAAACAGCACATTTACACATGAGGACAACTGGCCAGGTATTGGGTTTTGTGCTCCCAAGGAATAGTTGTGAATAATAGTTAAAATGAAGACTATGCATAATCTCTATCTACACTTGTTCATTGTATAGATTATAAATACTTCCAAAGTACAGCCATCGGAACGTATTTTTAGAAAGAGTCTTACAAGCAGAGATGTCAGAAGGCAGATCTGAGAAAAAAGAGTTTTCTGCTGACATTTCTTGATAAACTGAAATAAACATACCTCATTTAGAAAGCTAAAGCGAAGCATGCCAGTGGAGCCATTTGGTTGTATTGATACCTGCTTTATGATGAAATGTTATATCCTTTCTCTATAAGTAAAAAACAACAATATTGTGTTTATTTAGTCCCGAGTGAATGTTTTACTGTAATCAAAGTCCTTATTTTAGTCTTCTGGAAATGCAGACATTTATCAAGCTAAGAAGGGGCTTTTTGTTTTCTAGGAAGAAGTAACTTAGTGCTGAAGGGGCCTCTTTGTAACTGAGATCCGATGTATAATGATAGCTGATAACATTTATGAGAGATGGAGGCTCTTCAGTGAACCTACATGCTGAATCACTAATAAAACCCAATTAGCTGCTTAGATGATTCCCCTTTAGTCATCACTCAGACAACAGAAATCATGAAAGCTGAGAGAGCATCACAACTGGGTCTACTGCAATGACAAGAGATAAAATGGTGCTGAAGCTTTGTTGAAGTCACAAAGGACAGTAACTTACGTGAATGAATTTTAGTAAAGGCTCTCTTTAATGAACCTATTCAGAGCTGAAATCAATGTGTGATAATACCATGTAAGTGGTACTGTGGTGAATGGGAAGAGCACAGTGAGGGGTATCAGTATAGGGGTGACTTGCTAGCTAGAGGCAACAGCATCATGATTAGAAGGAATACTACAGCTAGGAGCAGCAGCCAGGAGCAGCAGCCTGGTGAGAGGGGGTGGTGGTTCACCTATGCATTTAAGATTAGAGGTTGTGGCAGTTAAAAATTGTGATGAAATAACATCAAGGTACCTCTACATGCACAGGCATCATTTTATGATAAAAGATGTACGAGAATCTGTCTGCATGCCTGCTAGGATAGTACTGAGTACTGGAAAAAAGCTGAGTCACATGTATCGGAAAGGTGCAACCTGGAGAAATGCCTTTCAGTGTAGATAAAGTGATAGATAGAGTGAAAAAAAAAAAAACAAAGGGCAGCCAACTTACAGAATCATGGCCTTGAGATTATGGTTTCTATTCTGGAGAAAAATCTTAAAATTATGACAGATAGCTTAGAATGCAGTATCAAGAAAGCAAAAGAAAATGTAGCACTTAGTAGGTGAAGAACAGAGAACAAAGCAGAATGAGAAGATTTCACCCTCTTACAAGGCATCTGCTTATAGCCACTGATAGGAGTCAAGATGCTGATCTCGATGGGCTGTTCTTCTGTTGTCATATGCTCACAGCTGGCTGAGAAAATTTAATCAATGGTCTGATGCCTACTGTTCTGCAGGGCTGTGCTTTCCCATCAGATAAACACTAGCTTCATTTATTGCTGCTTTGTTTTCCACAAATCAATTCTGCGCCTCTTTTCATACTTTTGGTTTTAACTGTTTACATATGGATTTGGCAAGAAAGGAAGTGACTGTTCAGGGGATCACAGTTGTAGCTCCACAGCCATCTGGTGTCCACCACAAACTGGCCTGATACCTGCAACATCTGAAAGAGGTGCTACAGAAATACTGAATTTTAAAGGTGTTTACTCAAGTTAAAAACTAGCAACTTTTCTTTCAAACAACTGAAATACTGTTAGATAAGAAAATTATAATCAAATGCTAATAAAATTTATTTAATGTAAAACCAAGGAGAACTCTTGGTCTTTTAGCAGCTAGCTTCTTTCCAACCCTGAATATGCCTTTATTGAGAAATACATTTTAATAACACACCAGCACAGTGTCCAGACAGGAGACTTTCTGATTTTCTTTTGCATAAATAAGTACAGTATTCATAAAAATTTGGACTTAGAGGAAATACATTATTGTCTAAAACATTTAGAATTTATCTATTTCCTAGCTCAAAAAAGCTCAGCTAATAAATTTGAACCATTTCAATGAGAATCAATATTAATGACAACCGGATTTGTCTAGATTTATGTTTCAAGTGCAGTCACTTGCATGCACTCTTTGACATCTCAGAAGGAGTGAGTGCAGGGTAAGTGGAAGAATTATTATCCATCTTGCTCTGTCTCTAACTGTTTTCATGAAACTTGCTGGCACTTATTATCTTTGATTCCCCTACCATACTGTTAAATTTGGTTAACTTTATGCAGTAGGCTCAAAAGCTACTGGGAATGAAAGGGTAGATAGAATTCGGCAGAATTTTGTACAAGGTTCTTTCTGTGGGGGAACCAAGCTAAAAACCAGACATTGCCTTGAATTTGCTCATTCCGAACAACCCTCTGATACACAGATCATTAATTAAAAATATGATAGAGATGACAGGAAAATCATAAGTACTTCTGTTCATACTCTTTCATTTGCACTTGTTAGATGGTATTTGACTTCATGAATAGTCCCTCAGAGAGCATGGTGGCATCAACCGTTGGTATAAGACACTGAGAATCTGCCTTAGCATAAGAGAAACATGACTCTCTGCAGCTGTCTAAATCCTATCAATAAAAATGAGATTACAGAGTGGAAACCCTTTAAGTGCTAATGTAATTGGCAAAATTCCTGGAGATTTTTAATAAGACCAGCATTTCACCATAGATGTGTTGGCTCTCCTCGATTTTCAAATAAATAACAAAGCATTCCCATTCATGTTTGTGTTGACTGCTCCTAAGTATTTATGAACAGATTAGGATAGAAATTTTCTGTACTTGTTGCCTACAAAGCCCCTGCGAGTTTTTTTATTTCGGTAATTCACTGTCTGTTTTAATGGCGCGTAACTGGCTATCTTTTCTTCACTGGGTAGATGTTTCTTCTTAACAGAGACAAGTAATCAGTGAATAGCAAGTAATGCACTTCTGATAGAGATCCATAGCACTGTCTTAATCAACAAGATTAAAAAAAAATAGTTGCCAGTATAATCTGAGAAGGGAAAAAAATAAGATGCCATGAAAAGCAGAAATGTATTTATCCCCAAAACTTTTCTTTACCTGACTACTTCTGAATGTAAGTATGCAATACTCTCCCTTTGTTGTATTATTTTACGTCTGTTGTTCAGAAACTTCCCATTCTATTGCTCAAATCTTGTATTTTTCTCATCTTTATGGGCTTTCACATATTTGCCATTATGGCTTTATGTACTTGTAATGTTTATGGGCTCACATTGTATACAATCTCAATTCATCATTATCATTTGCTGTTTGAAGCATGATGTATTATTGTAAAAGTGGAAGATAAAGTCTCCACGAAAAGCTACCTCTTTACTGTAAGTTGAACTTTTTTTGTTGCTTTTAATGTTCAAATAATACATTTTTGATAATTCTGTATTTAATAAATGTCTGAAGGTAACATTTTAATTTTACCTGCCACTGGCATTTTCTGGAAGCCAGGTAATGAGATAGACGAAGAAAAACAAGATTTGATTTTCAAGAAATGGTAGACAAGTAAAAATAACATCTAACTGCCAGTGATGTCTCTTCAGATAGTAACACACATCATCCCCTGGCTATATTATCGTGCTTTAGACCCTGGCTGAGTCCTTAGGGAGATCCTCCAGAGATTCAAGACAGTGGTTTTGCCTCTGGTTTCACACAAAGCACATGTCAGATACATGTCACCTCTCTCCCTGTGCCGCCACTGGCAGTGGCAGTGCCTTTCATACCCGAGCTGGTTTACAGTCCTTTTTGAATCCTGGTGAAACAAGATTTGAACAGCACGTGAGGGAAAGGGGAGCACAATGAGAGCTTTGCTGTCACATCAGCCAGCAAAGCCAGGTGTGTACCCACCGTGGCACCACCTCACACCCAGAATCCGGGTGGCAGGTGTCCCTTCCAGCGTCTCCAGCAGCACCCACCATCCACGGCCCCTGACAGGAAGCCTGGACCTGCCAACATGGCTTTTCTGTGGAGAATATGAAATACAACTTGTCTGCTGTTGAGGGGAGAAAACGAAGTGGCTTAATTAATTTAATAAAACAAACAAACGAAAAAGTCATAATGAATACAATTGTCAGCAAACATGACCTTCACTATTTTCGAAGTCAGCCAACTGCACGGCACCATCCATGCAGTGATACAAGGAGCGGTGGTTTCATGCCTGCAGCACTGGGAGTTGGGATGCCTTCTCGAATCTCTCTGCTGGCTTCAGGCACCAAGTTTAAGCATGCTTCCTGTCATCATGTCTGTAAATGAAGACAGATGTATTATGCTGTCACCGCAGAGAGCATACAAGGATGATGCTGGGTCTCCTCTCCTGGGCAGAGAGCAGTGTGGCGCAGCCTGGGGACATCTGGCCTGCCATGGCACCACTGTCCCGCTGCTGTCTGCCCTGCTAGGCCTTGCCCTGGGGCTGCTGAGGCATCTGAGAGTGAGCATGGCCCAGGAGGGTTGCCATGGAACAGCCTCATCCCAGGGGCTCGGCTGCTTCCAGGTGTCATGTCCAACTGCACATCCTCTCTGGGTCAGCGTTCCCTCTTGGGCCTGCCTTGCTCAGAGCTTCGTGTGTGACTTTGGCTTTCTCTTTATCCAGCTAGACTAGCTCAGCTGTTCAGAGCATGGTGCTAATAACATCAAGGTCACAGTTTTGATCCCTGTGTGGGCCATTCACTTTAGAGTTGAATTCAATGATCCTTGTGGGTCCCTTCCAACTCAGAATATTCTGTGATTCTATTACTTGCAAATGGGTCAGTGTTCATATGACAGCACCAACAGGATGGCTGCCCCATCTTTGCCACCTTGATCTTGTTTCTACATGTATAGTGAAGCACAGGGGTGTTTCACCCAGGGATGGTGGAGCCCACCATCACCACAGGTAAAACCCCTCTCAGACATGTTTCACCCTTAAGCCCAGCTCACCACTACTCTGGGAAGAGGAACCTCACAGCTCTAACTACAGAGTGGAGGCTGGAGTCGCCTCCACCAAAAAACCAAGAGAGCTACCGCTGCTCAGGATGCCATTGTGGCTCTGCATCACTTCTGTTCAAAATGCCAGCACGGATTGTTGAGTCTCAGTTGTCTCTGACATCTTGGAGCCTGTCATTTAGCGGGTTCTGTGTCCATTAAACACATGCCTTACTGATATCAAGTAGTGTAAGTATTTTACCCTGAGTGTCATGTAGTGCTAAGCCTTGCAAGTATTTATTACATCTACGCCGCTACTTTTACCTGCTAAGCCTGTCATCTCATCAAAGAATTCTTGACAAGACCTGTTTCCAGGATACTACAGCAGTTATGCATCTAGGCACTTTTGAAAACATGCCAGGTATCTATCTGAATCTTTGTGCACCACATATCTATAAAATCTGGGTTTCAGTCTGCTATTATAGTGGAGATTCAGATCCATGAGGAGTATTTTTAGCTTTTTATTGCTGATCATGACGTCTCCCAAGAACCTATTATATGAAAAATAAAATTAAACTGTGTTTTAAATGCATCAGCATCCCCTAACCCTTGCTATTAATTACAGATAACCAGCTAACATTGTTACACATTTATTGAATTCTATTTGTACAATATACAAGATGACTGAAGCAACTAATTAAAACAAAAGGTAAAAATCCCAAACTAAAACAAAAACAAAAACAAAACAACAAAACAAACCTAAACAAACCAAACCCTAGCCTTATATCAATTTAGCAATTGATTTGGAAGTGCCTAGAAGAGTTTTCTGTGTTGGTTGACTCTGCACAAATCAGAAGGAAGCATTAATTAAAATTTATGTGTGAAAAAAATAGCTGAGAATTGTACCTGAACTTTATGAAGTTCATAATGTAGGTCAGACTGACATAAAGCATCATCTTCAAGGTCTTTGACCACATGAATAGCTTAAACTTCGTATTTAATTATAGATTAGTAATCCTGTAAGTCACGCATAACTTCTTATCACTCCTGAAATATTTCTTGAATTCCCACTCAGTGACTGATATGTTACAATTCAGTGTGTTTGCAGAATGTATTTTTCAGTCTTGCTAGGCCAGACAAAAAAAAATGTTTGACATTTAAGTTCAGAACTGCTAAGAGTTCTGAAGACCCAATGTTCAGCCAGCAGCTGGTGTTTGTGGCTTCTAAGACCTATAGGTTCCTCACTTTCTAAAGTCTTTCAGGAGCCACAGCACAGCTGCAGTAGTGCCTGGTGGGTTCAACAGTGTGGTAGGAAGGCCACTGAGAGGCCCAGAAAATATGTGTGTGGGGTTCCATTTAAGAACATGAGACGCTTGCTGCACAGTTACATGCTGGTGTTCAACAATAGAACTTTTAACTATTCTCTTTTTTTTTTTTTTTTGTCTAAAATGAAGCACTCCTAGCCCATAGACTTCTGTGCAACATTTTTGTATAAACAGAACTGGAAGGTGTCAGAAGCATTTTTGTTCACAGTCAGTCTGAGGTGGTTTGAACTCAGATTTCTCAGCTTCTGGGGACATTTCTGTAGAGAAAAAAGAGGCAAGAAGGAGAAGTAATTTACAGCCTGATGGCTGGGACACTCACTGAATGCTGGGTCTCATCCTTCCTGCCATCACCCCTTATGAAGCCTATATTAAACAGATATTGCATAAAATGCAGGAATGGACCTTGAAACAGGATTGAGACCAATAGCAACTTCACTTCCCCTCTGGCTGTGTCTGAAAAGAGATGAGTGAACACTGTAAAAGAAAAGATCTCTTTGCCTCATCTGGCAGGCCTGCATGTGCATTTCCTATCAGGGAACAAAGTACCTAAATGTTAAAACTGTTCTGTATGACCAGGAAAAAAAACAGTCTCCTGTGCATTTCATGCATGTATACTCTTGGGTTTTTGTTAAGCAAATAGTGCACTTTGTAATAGCATTTTCCTAAGAATCAGTTATCCCTTAGTCCCTAGGCCCTTAAAATGGTTGAAAAATATTTTTTTTTGTCATTGAAACCTCTTCCAGTGAAAAGAATTTTTAATAGTCTTTATAAGTAACAGGTTCCCTATTATAGCACTAAATGTGCTCATTCTGTGTTTGGCTTTCCCCAAATGCCCTCTGTAACAGCCCACAGACTTGCAACCATATATATACATTTTACATCCAAATACCTCCTTGGGGTTTTTGTCATGCGAGACTTCTAATATTTTCAACAAAGATTTAGCATAACCTAGAGGTCTAGCTTCTTCTATTGAGATGCTGCACCAGCTGTTTTGGAAGAATATGATTGATAAGAGGGGTTTGCAGATACTGTAAATCTGACTTTTCTTTGCTTCTTTCCATTTTCGTTGCCTAAAATACCCCTTGGAAAAGTCACATTTTTACCAAATAAAGTCTCTTCATTATTTTGTTTTTCAGGGCTTCTAGGTGTATTTAAACCATACAGGTACCATGGATGAAAGATGTCAGGTTTGCAGGCAATTAGATATAGTGCCAGCAAGTACAACTACTTTTTAATTTCCTTTATACTTTTCAGGCTTTGTAGATTCCCATAGGAAGGACAAATCTACTTTAATCAATAGATAGAAGCCAGCAGAAAAAAAAAGTATTACAACCTGCTGCTATTCCATCAGTTTCATTTCCTTCCTTAGGAGACTTGAGTGTCCAGCCATGCAGATCTTCACCTTTCAGTTAAGTCCATATCTAAGGGTTTCTAAACAGTTATGATACAGCTTTCATTTCAGTTTTCACCTTTTTCTTCTTTTCATGTTTGTGCTCTGTAGTAGCTGAAACAACCCTTTTGCCTGACAAGGCATTTCTAAAGTTACGTCTTTCTCCTAATGCACTGGGTTTGGAGTATCTTCTTCCTTTAGTTTGCTGAAGGCAGCCTATCTTTCTCAGAAGCTTTTCCTAGAAATCACTTCTAGCTTGCCTTATGTTGCTATTTTTGTCCTTTGGCAACCACTGCCTTTGTCAGTGGTGACAATATTGTGGGAGAAAAGACTAAATATCCATATAAGTTGCAGAAAGGAAGCATCTGATATGGCAATGCTGGAACTTTACAAGTGTAGTTTTTCTTTTTCACTTATTACTTTCTTTTCCACAGTGTCCATCATCATTTGTTTATCATTAGTTGGCTAATTTAGAGTTTAACTGTGCTTGAATGGAGATTTTGGAAAGAGGAGAGCTGAGTGTTAACATGATTCAGGTAGGATCAATATATCCTGAGCTTCTGTGATGTATACTCTCAAAGCCTCCTTTTTTAGAAAACCTACTGACCTGCCTGTGATGTTCTGCTCTAATTCTGCTGAATGAAGTGGCAGCAGCCTTTGCTTCAAACCATTAGTCTTCATTTGAAAGAGTGGGGGATGCATATTGATAGTTATAATCACCTTTGTGGCACCAGGGAGGCAGAGTTGTAAAAAGTAAGTACTTTTTTAATCCTGATAGAGAGAGGAGAAAAGAATTTCTCTTAAGCCCACAAAATAAAATTACTGCTATCAGTCACACAAATTTTGAATGGACCCTGAAATCACAGGTGTGGAACAGCTAATGTGGGGTGGTGGTTGTTGGAATAAGGGTGCTTTTGTACCTCTACCACATAATGCGTATTGTTATCATTATTTATGTACATGTATTCACTATTCGGATACTAAGATGCTGAACATTTTTAGTATATGCTACATAGCCTATACAAGAAAGGTGCAAATTCTTCCTTTTTTTTTTTTCTTTAACAGAATAATCTGCAAATGACATTAGAAATTTCACAACTTTTTTATCTCCTTGGTGTATGCACAGGAAAAAAATATAGAAAGGTAATATTTATTTTGATGAAAATACATACATATAATGTTTTCTGAATAAAAGTATTTGGTATGTACACTAAATGCCATCTGATGTTCTAATTTTGTTGAAATAAGTTTAAAATAAAAATTTTAAAAATGCCCCAACCTCACATACACCTGATTAACAGTGGAACAAATGGTTTCACTACACATGCATGTATTACTATTTAAAGGTTGGCCTTTTTGTACAACTGGAGGGCAATAGTTCCCATTAGCTTTAGAGAGCAGATCAACCCGTTTTAAGCATAATAAGCATCTCTTCCAGACAAAAATGCTTGCTTCTGGAATAAAAATGAGTATTAGGATATTAGTGTACTGGAAAGCTAAATATCTAAAAGAAAAATCCATCCAGCTCAATATAGCAAGCAAGATTTCTCTAAATTAGCAGTAAAGAGGAAATTGTCTGGTTTGAGTGGAATAGATATTGAAAAAACGGAATGAATCCTATGGCTGAATGAACTGGTTTTGATTTACATTTAAGATTCTGTTGGATCTTCACTGAGTGCCTTCACATCACTTCATGAGGACCAGAAAGATAACATACAGAATCTTTTTTTCTTGTTAAGACATACTGTTTGGAAATAAATTAGAAAGGCCTGAAAGGAAAAATTCATCTGTATGCTGTGTGCAATCGTTAATCGTGAGAGAGGGAAGATAAATGAACCAAAACAAAGATATATTTTTTGAGGATGTTAAATCAGTAGTGTGCAAAAGGGGCAATGCAATTAGTAGTATTTTTCTAAGAGCAATTTAGATTAAATAGCTGCTGTATGCTATTTTTATTCCATGCCTGAGTTGTCTCTAAAGCAATTTTAAGAGAGCATATATTCTGGTAGCCTGTGTTTTTGAAACCAAGGTAGAAAAAGACTATAGCCTGTTGCAGGCATAATGCTCCAAACATTCATGTGCTATTAATAGATTAAGTGGGCTGGAATTTCCTACCCACTGCAATTTTTCTCTCTTTTATTGTTTCCAGTGGTTGATAATTTGCATGTTATGAGATTTCATAATATATTCTCCCTATTACAGGAAAATAGGATTTATTTTTCTTTTCAGACAGAATTAGTGTTGGTTTATGTGGTAAACATCCCAGCAAAATTTCCCCCTTGTCTCTGTGCTCTAGGTCTCTTGCCACATCCAATACCATTCTTTTCAGCATAATCTTCACTAGTTTAAAATCCAGCTTTTCTTTTGCTGCGGTGAAAACCCTGTGCTCAAACTGCTTGAGGTTTTTAAAGACAGTTTATGTGTTTGGTCTTCTGTGTGCTATTTGTAGCTTAAGCTAGTAGATTTGAATACCTGTGCCACCATATTCATAATATTTTACAACAGACATTTAGTTAAAAGTTCTATTTTCTGCATGGACAAGAAAATGTAACGATCTTCTATACCAATTTCACTTCCACTAGTCCCCCTTATTGCTTTATGATGTTGCATCAGCAGTGTGTTTATTATACTGACGAACACCTACTGTTTACAAAGGCTAGAAACTTTGTGTTTGATAATCTTCTTGTGTACCTCTCCATTTTGATTCCACAAAAGGATTTAGCAAGTTACTGGTAAAATCACAATTATCTGGTTCCCTTCTTCCTTTTGAGAAAGGCATGACTGGCGTGATGACCAACCATCAAAATCTGTCTCATGTTGAAGGAGCCTCCATGCTATAAATTCATAAAGCTACTGTACAGTCAGCACTGCTCAAATCTAGTCTGACAATCTTCCTATCAAAGTCATTGATTGCATAAGAAATGACCAGTGTTTGAGCATAGTACAAGGCCAAGTTGTTCTCAGTATAATGTTAATATTTCCTTGACTGGGTCAGGTTAGGCTATATTCAAATTCTTACAACTTCTATGTTGCTAAATGTGTTGGAAAAGAAGTGACTTCAGGATGGACCCTCAAAAACTGTAGACACTTACATGTGAATATTAAAACAGACATTGCAAGACTAAAAGTGTACCTGGAAATCTACCAAAGCTTGACTGCTTTTGGTTCTCCAAAGACCACAGACATCTACCTTTAAGAAGATGTTTAACACTGTGACTTGGCAAGCACCAAAGCACACCAGATGTGATTTTTACAGGTTAATTGTGGCAGCACACACCAGGTCAAGAAATTGGACAAGTTTAACACTGTGAGTTGCATTTGTGATGCTAAGAGCCCTGTGTAGATCTACAGAACTGCTACTTGCACTGGTTGTTCAAGTTTCTTTATGAGTTCTGTCATTGATTTCCTTTATGCCTTAAGGAAACATTTTGATTCCTTATAAACAGTTTTAAGTAGTGAAGGAGGGAAGGCACAGGTTTGTTTTCTTTTCTAGATAAACTTCACGAAGCAAGAAATGGTGGACGAATTAGACAGTGTTAGGCATAAATAATGTCTAACTTTGGTATCTGAGAGCTCTGCAGTAAAAGAAAACCTGCCCATATGCACTGGGGGTGGAGAGAGAAGGTTTTATAACAGATTTAAAATTAGAAAACAAAATGGCCTGATTAACAGCAGTAGGAAGAGTTCTGCAGAGGATGAGGGGAGAAATTAACGGATGACATTCAAAGGCAGCTGTGAAGTATGAGAAGCTGCAGTACGCGGAGGTAGTCAGATCTAGCAGTACAGAGAGTTCTGAATGATGCTGGAATAAATCAAAAAGTCTGGGTGGGGGGATCTTTCAAGTGATGGATCATAGCTAAAAGGTGGATTACCTCTGCTTATACAGACAGTAAGCCAGCAGATTCCATCCTGAACTAGAGCACTGTATTAGTATTAGAAGCAGCTGATATTTAGGGGATCTGTACAAAGATATTTCAAGCAAACTGACAATGGTTTTAGCACGTGCTGGTTTTTTTTTGGAAACAGAGTGAGCCCCACCATTTTATACTTCACAAAGCAAATGTAATTCACCCATTTTCTATTTCCATCTGAGACGATATCTTTCCACGAATTCCACTTACCTTGAAATAAGGGAAGGATAGAGGGCCTTCACAAATGTGCTTTCTGATGGTTAGAATCTGGATGCATAGTGCAGGGAATGTGGAGAGGCGATGTTGCAGAGCTGCGTTATATCCATGTCTTAGTGAGGATCCTGAATGAGGCTTTCCTGCAGGCAGCTTTCCAGCAAAGGATATGCTATGGCAATAATGTGGACTGCACCCTTTCCTCTCAATGCCCTGGACCCACCCTTACTGCCAACAGCACAAGGAGAGAACACAGCATGCTCATCTCCAAGGCAGGTTGAGAGAGGAAAGCTGCAGGTGATTGCAAGGCAAAACTGAATGTACACGGATACGCTGTAAAGGCCTCTTCATTTCTAAATACATTATGGCTTTCAGTGGATAGACACCCTACCAATAAATTCTATCTTTGTAGCAGAACTGTAGGAAAAATAGTATTTTTTCATGATAGACCACAGTCTGGCTTCTAGTGAACTCTTCTGATGAATGTGGTTGAATGGAGTCTACCTCTCTGAAGTTATCTCTGCTAATGACAGGAGAAATCATACAGGTTTTTTTCATAATAGGTATGAATAAGTAAAACAAGAAAGTAGTTCACTAATTAGAGAATATTGAATCCTACTATGAATTACATCTGCTCTTGTTTTTCCATATGTAACCATATCTAATATATCTAATCATATGCATATGCAACCATATCTAACACCTAAATATGGATGCATTCTAATCAATTTTTCTTGGTCATGAATAGATTCCTCCTTGATATCCAATATTATTACTTTTTGATTCATAAAGAAATAGCAATTCCAATTATTCTCGCTATGAAATTAAAATTATATTCATCCACATCTCACCTCTTTTTCCTCACCTTAGGATTTCCCATTTGTTTCTTTCCCCTCTTTTCTCTCTAGATTTCATATATGAATACTGATAAAACTTAAGAATTTAGAAGCTTTTTTTGCACCCAAGTTACCTGAAGATATTCAGTTGGTCCAGATTCATGAAGACAGATGGACTTAAGTTCAGCCAAGACCAGTAAATAACTGATCTCAAGACTGCAAGAAAGTGTGGTTCATGTAGTTTTGCTTTTCTTGTGCTTTAACTCTCTTAAAACTAACTATAGGACAGACACAGTGTTTTTGTGGAAAATGAAGACAAAAAGTAGGTACTTCCTTGTACACATTTTCATGGAAGATGCTCTTAATCGTTCATTCAAATGCATTTAGAAACTGACTTTTCTCTCTTGCATGTACACCATCTTTGCACCTCCCTGTCATGATTTCACTACTATTTTCTAAAGAATCAATAGAATACTATGGCTTACCATTGAGTATCCCAATACAATCCAAATATTGTGACTATATCTTTTCATTTAGACCATTTCATCAGTTACCTTCTAAGTTCAACTCATAATCAGAGATTCAGTTGTAGATATTAAGTCATTGTTCAGCCTATCTAACCTTCTGTTTTGATTTATTATTTGATAATCAGAGCAATTCTTATGTGGCTTAATAGATTCAGTTGAGATGGGATACTTAATGCTTCAGCAATGTAAATGGTTTCATTATTTAAATGAAATCCTAGTTTAATGGCAGTAACATTTTCATTTTGAACATATATATTAGTCATTTCCTTCATTTTTAGATGCTGAATGTTTCATACAAGGGCCATAATTACTTTGTATATTAATATTATTCCATACCTTTGGCAGAGATGCTTTTCATTATGAGCATTTAACCTTGGCTTGTCAACTGCCATCTCAGTTTTGTATTTTGGTTTTGTATTTTTTTCAGATACATTCTGTCTGCATTAATATGCTGCTGTCAGCAGACCATGGTTTTGATCATTTTGTAGGTTATTTGAAGATTTATTTTATTACCAGTAACAGGAAAAAATTTAGAGTTACTTTTTAGAAGCAGGCTGCTAGAGACCCATTTTTAAAAATGTGACTTTTCCAGATAGCCTGTCATCCTTTTTATTTTTCAGAAGAATTATTTTTATTACTACCGTTTCTTTTTAATTTTGGAGTTTTCCGCATTAAAAGGATACAGAGGAATTTGTCAGCAAAATATGTCATGTCATATTGCACATTCAACTCAAATGATTTTTTTGGCTAGTTTAACTAGTTGTTTTGAGGCCTTCTGTTTTCCAGGTTTCCTGAAGTTTCCCTGGTATGAGGTTCTTTGTTCCTGAGTTTTAGTGGTTGAATCAATTAGATCTGAGGAAAGATTTCTCAAAAGACTGGAGATGGGATTGCAAGTGTAAAACTAGCACTGTAACTCACCGAGAGAGAATTGCAATGGTCGTCTTCCACTGTCTAAATGTCAACACACTTTAAATAAAAGACATTTGCTTGGCTTAGTATTGAATACTTTTTCACTAAACACTTAGCAGCATCTGAGGAAATAAACTGATATTTCCTATCAGTTGTAGGAAATTACAACTATTTATCTACATCTACTTAGAACTCAGTAAAAACTTAAGGACTTGTATGCAGTCTCATAATGCGTTTAAGTATAAAGAGTTCGTAGTGTGTACATATATAATTTGCTTAGTTGTTGTGGTGAAGACGACAAGGCATTTGGAGGAAGCTTTATTACACAGTATGTATCTTTGTAATTTGATAATGGTTTCTCTGCAGAATATTAATCACTATTGTGGACATCAGCATCCCAGTAGTCCAAGGTAGCAATGACCTCCATACATTGATTCTCTAAATACCAACTTTTGTTCTTTACTGTAAATGCTGTTTTTAGATAATTGCATTTAGCACAGCTGTAACTAAAATGATCATAATGTAGTGATTCTGTCACTTCTTAGGAGGTAAATCCATACCTCAGTCATGGATGATGTGGAATTTTTTTATCCTGGAAGCGATCTTCCCTGTGTTTAGTGACAGCTGTGCTGTTACTCACCTGTAGTACTTAGGTACTTAGTGTCTCCTCATTCGCCATCAGCTCAAGCAGAACTGAACTTACTGTTTATTTTTCCTTTCTAATTCAATTATTTTCTACTTTGTGTGAAACTGCATAGTGAATATTCCACCATCTTTGGATGGCATTCCTGTAGCTCATACAGTATTATTCAAGTAGAAGTCCTCAACCAAAGGTGACAGCAACTTCAAGTACGAATACAGAAATCTGCTGGAGGAACAGGTGCTTTGTCCTTTTAACGGAGCTGAAGCAGAGTCGTTGGAATCAGGATGCATCTGGATCACCGAGCAAAGTTCGAGCTGGTGTTGCAGCGGCGGCGGCCTCGGTGCGGGGAAGAGGCCGTGCCCAGCTCGGTGCGGGGACGGGGCCGTGCCCAGCTCGGTGCGGGGACGGGGCCGTGCCCAGCTCGGTGCGGGGAAGCGGCCGTGCCCAGCTCCGCGGCTCCCCGCGCTCCTGCGGCGGGGCCGGGGCTGGGCAGCGGAGCCGGCTCCTGCCCGCCTTGGGCGGTAGATGGTGCTAGATGAGAAGTGAAGGTGCCGCTCAGGAAGCCTCCCGTCAGAAGCTGCCGCTCAAAGTCAGAATTAAACACTCGGCGGTTTCCGTGTTCGTTTCTTTACCTGTTGGGATCTTTGGGGTAGGAACACTGAAAACTGAGGTGGGTGAACTTGAGGGTGGTAACGCCAGTCATTTCCCAAATGCCATTTCTGTAGCGATAGAAGGTTGCAGAGAATCAGCAGGGCAAGGCTGTCTCTCTCAGCGGGAGAGAAAAGAAGATGCAGGCATAGCACAAAACGGTACTGCTTCAGAGCAGATTTGTTTGAAAGAGCACTGTCAGCTTGTATGTCGCTGACTGTGTGTCTGGACGTGACTGAAAGCCTTATGTCTTCAGATTAATTTAAAGCATATAGGAAGGTAAGACCTCCCAGCTGAGTGAGGATTAGTTACACAAAGTTTGCATTATAATTAGCCAGCTGTAGGAAAATAACAAAATGTCTTTTTGCCTAAAATCTTACTGATTAAATTATGTAATACAACTATATACATACATGTATGTAACCTATTGCATGAAACAATGTACATTAATAGTATTCACTTTCTTTCAGGGTTAGAAGTAAAATTGCAAGTATTCCTTCTGAACCAGTGATTCCAATTGCTGTACAGTGGCACAACTCCAGAAAAGAAAGAAAACAGTCTGTATTAGTTTTATTATTGGGTTGTCTTTTGGTTTTGTTTCCCTTTTCTCTTTTCATCATCTCTAAACTTGTGACCATGTCTGGAGCATTTACTCATCCTCGACAATAAAATTTGGGATGAAATGTGCAAAAAACTAGCTTGGTAAGATATTTCCTTATATTATTTTACCTATAAAAACATTTGTCACCTGTAAAATCAATCTTTATATGGGCACTGAAGGATAAAATGAAAAGAAGCTTCTTCTTCATGAAGTTAATTATTTCCCCAAGCTTTGTAGCTTTCTGATACAACAATACACAATTAAATTATTCTGAATTGACAGTGTTTAGTGAAAACAGGAGTACTGATAATCTACAGCAGCAGCTGCTTTAGAAAATACAAGACATACTGAAATAAGATAAATTCTATGTGTGCTTTCCTTGAAGTTGAGTGTGTCAGTACTGCAGAAGTAAACGGACATTGAACATGGGTATAATATATTTTAAAACCGTATCACATGAAACATTAGAATTCTAGAATGCAGTACTTTCTGCATCATCTGTAATATAAGAGCTGTTATCCTGAACTAAAATGTGACTCGGCATTGGCAGAACAAGTTGCCCTCAGATTCTAATAAGGTCATGACTGGATGCAGTTCTATATAGACACCAGTTTACAATGCCTGATAGTTATATATACTGTCTGAATGCACAGTTCTATGCAACCTATATTTCAGGGCCACATCTGAAAAAGGTTTTATAAGATTCTTGTCAGTGGAAAAAGTGTGTTTCTAAAATTTGGTAAGGCAGCCTTGAAGAAGGATGTGCAAGAGAGAGCACTGAGTTGACAGTCTGCTTTGTTAATATAAAAAATTACAATAATGGTCAGAACAAATCTTCAGTCTGTGACTTATGGTCTTTTGAAAGAATTCTTGACCCTTTTTAGAAGAGCCTAAGAGGTTTTATGGTCTGCCCTGCTTTTGGGGTAGACTTGTTTCAGCTTTCTGTTGCTTCTTCAGCAGTGTCTCACAACATCCTACTTGTTTACTTGGGAGAGAGGCTGGGAAGATATTTGTGTTTAAATAAATACTTTTTAAATGTATCAGAATTTGTGGGGAAAAACGTAAACACATCTGTGAACATTTTTGTCCAAACATTTCCTTAAATTTTTTTTTCCTCTGATAAAACATTAAAATTACTAGCACATTTGCACAGCCTTTCTCAAAATCATTTCAGCAATCATTCCTCAGAAAAGGAAGCTAGGCTTATAAGGGAGAGAGGGAGGAAGGAATACAAGCCATAGCTATAAAATTGATATTCTTTACATGCTGACTTATTATGACTCCAGTCTGCATTACATGGTATTTTTGTGGGCAAGATACTAGTCTATTATTCCTGCATAATGCCAAGCGTAATAACACTCAGCATTACCTAATGGAAAGGTTCCTTACCAAACAGGGCTTTAAAAATTGTTACATTACATGTAAAGAATTGTAGAGGAGAGAGACAGATGAGAAAGAGGGAATGTGACATTTGCTTTTACCTTTCAAGATAAACTGATTAGGTGACTCTGAATATGTTGTTTGAATAACAAAAAGTCTAAGCTTGGCTACGGTGTGGGTAAATAGAAATAATTTCAAATCACAGAGGCTGTGGGTTTTATGTGTGGAAAAAAAAAAAGGAAGCTGAAATAAATCTTCCCCAAATTTTGCCTTACATTCAATAGCTGCAGACATGACTGTTGCCTTGAAGATTTAAAACTAGAATATGATCAGACTTTAAAGAACATATGACAGTGTCTTATGCAATGTCTTAATAATGCCTCGGGAAAATGTTGTAATAGTAGTCATGTCATTTCTCTGGTCTGCGGTAAAGACAAGTTGTTTAAATGAATTCTTTGTGAGTAGATTGAAGGTTTATGCCAGGTATAATTTTCAGTGTTAGATGATTTAGCTGGTTGCTGTACTTTAATTTTAATAGAGGCCGTGTGGCTCATCTTTAATGTCTGAACTGGGTGTGACAAATTCAGTGGGGAATGTTTGAGAAAAGTGAAGATCAAATACCCTGTTTAATAATACAATAGGAAGAAACAGCTGCAGCTAAGAAGTGCCTTACCCATTGGCAGCTCTAGGTGGAACAGCAATTGTAATTTTGGTGATTTTTAGCTAGGAAAGAACTCTAGTTTGTTTCTTTAATACTTCACAGATCTTAGAGCTGTCCCTGTTCAGTGTTTCTTTCGAGTTTACTGATCACATTGAGTAAGCTTTTATTTCTTAACAGTATTCCAACTTCTGAATATCTTTAAAAGGGACCCTTGTAAAATTTAAAATATTGACTCAGTAGACTTGCCCTTAAAGACCAGCCACTCTTTCATTTCTTCTTCTAAGTGTTGGTGTTACATGAAAAATAAAGGTCTGCTTATATTGAGGAACTCTCTGTCTGTATGGCTGCCCTGAACATTTTCAAATAAATGCAAAACAGCAATGCTATCACCATGTTTTCTTGCACCAGCCTACAATTTCAAATTCTTACACTTGATAGACACAAGAGAAAAACCATGGCAAACTTTACTTTATGGAGTGAAAAACCTGGATTTTCTTCAGGTTCTTACTGCAAGTTACTAAGAGAATGCCTGCCAAACTAATTTGAAAATCTTGTGCAGTTTTCTGCAAGGGAAAGTTTTTCTGCTGTGTTTCAGACAGGAAAATCTGCTGTAGTAAGGCTATCTGTTAAATTGCAGAATTCAGAAATACTTTCTGGGGTTGAAACCAAAGGCATACCTTTGCTATTTAGCGTTGAAATGTATGGCAGAATCACCTTGCACACTCACCTTGGAACTGTATATTTGGACCAAATCCTTCGTCTGAACAGCTCTGAAAATAGAGCTAGGGTTGTATACACAGCACTCACATTCAATTATTTTGATGTAGCCTAAGATGATTTACATTTCACAGCAAGCAAACATTAGCAGGTGTTACATCTACATTAAGTACCCTGGTGAAAGATGATGATGTACCTCTGAAACACTGATGAATTCTCTACAGCATTCCTCTGAGCTACTGCATTGTGCCTTTTGCTAGAGAGGATCAGTGGTACTGAAATACCTGAAGTGTATTCCACATCCAAAGTAAATTCTCTATTCCATCTGCCACACAACTATTGCTCTTGCCAATGCTGAAGATAAACTAGTAACAAATTAGGAGTCTGTGGATGTACTCTTAGTATTGACTTTTGCCATGGGTCTCCAGTAGAAAAAAGAAAAGATCCAAGGTCCTCTGATTCCTGTTTCCATATCTAAGTCTAGAATTTGTCTTCCTTCTCTCCTTTATCCCATCTTTTCCATGTGGAAGTGTATCTTTTCCTCTGTTCTTTCTGCAGCAGTGTTAGTTTTAATAATGAGATTGCCCTGCAAATCTGAACGTGCTTTTAATCGGTGCAATATTATTTTTATCCTCCTCTCAAAAGTTGACTCTGTATGAATTCTGCCTATATTCTTCCAGAATTCTTCAGCCGCTTCTAGAACATGTTGACCTATTTATAAACCAATAAAACTCTAAAAGAAAAATGCTTAACACATCATGAAATGACTACAAACCATCCTTTTACTTTTCTCAGTTGTGCATATAATTCTTCCCTTTTAAGCATAAAACTTTTGCGTGTTGATCTTTTGGATGGCTATAGACTTGAAAGATTCAGAGATCAGAAAATCAAACTGATTCAATCTGATGGGTTGGCAGAATAAATATAGTTTAGGTTTAACACCATGTGAGCCTCTCAGGATTCCTTATAAACATGCACAGAAAAGAATTTGGATCCTTTTGTTAATTATTTTACTAACTGAGACTTCAGATCCAGCAAATCTGTAAATGAAAATCTAATTCAATAACAATAATCTGAAGTATATTCTAAGTTTGAGGAACCTTTGTGCAATTCCACGCTGGTTATGGGATATCCAGTTGGTAGACCAGTCTCTAGCATATATAACAAATAATATTTAATTGCAGAAAACTCTTTTAATGGTTTTTTTTCTTTCCCCTCTTTTGTTTTAAACCAAATACTCACAAAAGGAATAAAGGAAAAAACACACTTCAACCTTTAACACATATGGAGACTGAACCTGAGATTTTCATGGTGTCAGAAAAGACATTTAAATTTCTCTGGAAAGGTTGGACTCTGTACCTCAGAGATGGGAAAAAATATTGGTACAATAGTGTTGTGCTACTCTGCACAGTTAATGTGGGCTAAGGAAACATGCCTCTTATTTGTAACCTGGGATTATTAGTCTCATTGATATTAATACACCAGTTACAATCAGGCTAACAGTCATAGTCAAAATGATCTATTTATTACCAAAAGAGCCTGATTAAAAATAGAAAGCTTTTTTCTTTCCAAGAAGAGCAAAAGGACCCCACAGCAGTCCATGAGATGCTATCTTGTCTCACTGACTATTATGAACCAAATGCTGATTCTCAACACTCAGTAACTTTACTGTTTTCTCACTCACTATATATAGTTATATTAAAATAGCCCAAAGTACAGCCTATTATTTAGTAGTGTTTTAAATCCCAGGTTCTTCACCAGGAGGTTTATGATGTTGATAATGGAGGTTTCTTCCTCTGTTCTTGGGTGGATTGGGATTATTTTTATACTTCTACTAACATCATCCAGTTTTTTTTTGGTTTTTTTTTTGTGCGTGTGTGTGTTATTGGCCTACAGTTCTTTGGGTTTACCCCCAAAATTTTTATTTTATTAGTTCTCAACGTGCATTTATAGTAATCAGTAACTGATGATTGATTACTTGTTTAAACCCACTTGGTCCCTAGAATAAATCTGTTCCTGTACCTTTAAGGTCTCTGCTATCAGCCTGTGCTTATATGTCAGTGCACAACTTTATCATTCCAAGGCCACAAATAGTTCTGCACAGAATAGCTACTACTGCTTATTGTTCGTTAAGAATGCATCACATTTATAATGTTTGTGGTCATTATAGCACATGATTACACTAGCCCTAAAAGCAAATTAGGCAGTAGTCACTGATCAATTCTGTTACACATTTAGGCCTTAAAGCTAAAGCAAGCAAAAACAAGAGGAACTGAGATAATCTGAAGTGTCCCAAGACCTCTGTTATTAAGTTAATGCAAATATTTTTGCCTGTTATGAGTAATGGCAATACCATATTTTTTGGGCTGCAGTATCACAGAATCATAGAATATGCAAAGTTGTAAGGGACCCACAAGGATCATCAAGTCCATCTTAGCCCTGTGCAAGACAGCCCCAAGAGTCACGCCATGTACCCAAGAACATTGTCAAAACACTTTTTGAACTCTGTCAGGCTTGGTGCTGTGGCCACTTCCCTGGGGAGCCTGTTCCAGTGCCCAACCACCCTCTGGGTGAAAAACCTTTTTCTGATATCCAACCTAAACCTCCCCTGACACAGCTTCAGGCCATTCCCTCGGGTCCTGTCACTGGTCACCACAGAGAAGAGATCAGTGTCTGCCCTTCCTCTTCCCCTCATGAGGAAGTTGTAACTGCAGTGAGGTCTCCCCTCAGTCTCGTCCAGGCTGAAGAGACCAAGTGACCTCAGCTGCTCCTCATATGGCTTCCCTCCAAGGCCCTTCACCATCTTTGATGCCCTCCTTTGGATGCTCTCTAATAATTTAATGTCCTTTTTATACTGCAGTGACCGAAACTGCCCCCAGCACTCGAGGTGAGGCCGCCCCAGTGCAGAGCAGAGCAGGACAATCCCCTCCCTTGCCTGGCTGGCGATGCTGTGCCTGATGCCCCCCAGGACAGGTTTGGCCCTCCTGGCTGCTGGGGCACTGCTCACTCAGATTCAACTTGCCATTGACCAGCACCCCCAGGTCCCTTTCTGTGGCACTGCTTTCCAGGATCTCATTCCCCAGTCTGTCCATACATCCAGGGCTGCCCACCCCAGGTGCAGAATCCAGCACTTTCCCTTGTTGAACTTCATACAGTTAGTGATTGCCCAATCCTCTAATTTTTTGTGGACTCTCTGCAGGGCCTCCCTTCCTTCGAGGGAGGCAACAGATCCTCCCAGTTCTCTTTCATCTGCAACTTGCTCAATATCCCTTCCAGTCCTCCCTCCAGGTCATTTCCAAAGATGTGGAAGAGCACAGGGCCTACGATGGAGCCCTGTGGAACCCCACTAGTGACAGGTCACCAGTCCGATGTCACCCCATTCACTGTCACCCTTTGTGCTGGACCCATGAGCCAGTTGCTCACCCACCCCATGATGTGTTTATCCAGCTGTGTGCTGGACATTTTGTCCAGAAAGATCCTGTGAGAGACAGTATCAAAAGCTTTGCTGAAATCCGGAAAGATCTCATCAAGTGACTTCCCTTGATCCACTAGGTGAGTTACCTTGTCATAAACCAAAATCACGTTTGACAAGCAGGATTTTCCTGTCATGAAGCTGTGCTGGCTGTGCCCAGTGACTGTGTTTTCTTTCAGGTGTTTTACAATAACTCCCAGAATAACCTTCTCCATAGCTTTACCGGGCACTGAAGTGAGAGTGACAGGCCTGTATTTTCTCGTGTCCATCTCCTTACCCCTCTTGAAAATCACAACATTTGCCACCTTCCAGTTGGCTGGGACCTCTCTGGATTCCCAAGACTGCTCAAAAATCATTGAGAGAGGTTTTGCAATGACATCAGCCAGCTCTTTGGGGATTCTTGAATGAATCCTATCAGGCCTCATAAATCTGTAGGGATCCAGCTGGAGCAGCAGATCCCTACAGAATTTCAGGCTTGACTGGAAGTTGATCATTCTCATAGTCATGGTCCTNCTGCCCACCCCAGGTGCAGAATCCAGCACTTTCCCTTGTTGAACTTCATACAGTTGGTGATTACCCAATCCTCTAATTTTTTGTGGACTCTGCAGGGTGACCTGCTCACCCTGTAATGGGCCGATGTTATTTCTTCATTGATTCTGCCAATAATGTATTTGAAAAGACTCTTTTTATTGTCCCCCACATTTTTGGCCGTCTTCAACTCCAGTTTGAGCTTTGGGTGTGCAGATTTAATTTGCACAAATTACAGTGGCAGGCAGTATCTTGTAGCAGCATCAGTAGTCTATCTGATAACTTGTTGTTAGGGAATATATTAAAGGATGGACAAAAATTATTTTAAAATAAGGCATCATGATACTTTTTTGCAATATTTTATTTATTTTGCACATACAGGTCACATTCTTAAAATTTGCAATTCAGTCATTGTGTTTGACTCCAAACTGAAACTTGGCATAGTAGTTTCCAAATCAGGATGAATTCTATTAATATTCATTGATTAGACACTTTAGTTCATGTTTATTAACCACTTTTAAGTAAAACAGGCACAAGTTTTGGATTCAGAAGGAATAAGTATATTCCTATAAAAATGTAAGATTTTAGTATGGAATGGGACTTGAACTTTGGGCTATTTTTATATATCCATGTATATATATTTAGCAAGTGATGAAACAGTTAATTTACTGAGTCTTAAAAAGCAGCCCTTATAGTTTAGAATAGCTGGTGAGGGAAGAAAGTGTCTCATGCACTACTGAACCTTCTTCTCCCTTTCTTGCAAAGAAAAAGCTTTTACTGAGTTATCAGAACATTGGCTTTATTTAGTAAAATTGTTCACATGCTACTTTAATTAGATAATAATTTAAAGGTACAAAAATTCCTTGAGAATTCTCTTCAAAAGAATTGTATGTATAACAAGATTTTCATGAAATAATTACAAAAGATTAAATATGCAAGCCAGAATGATGTGAGTATGCATTTAGATGAGTAGGTGTTGTCAGAAAAATCAATAGAATTGCTCTCCAGGGCGAGCTTCAGTAGATCAGAAGTTTGAAATATTTTATATTTTGTGCACTTCACCTACAGCGCCTATCCCATATGACACCCACTTGACACTCCACCTTGTACCAACACGTGTAGAAGGTTTTCTGATACAAGCATTAAGGACACCTCTGTGAGATTTGTGCTAGTAGGGACTGCAGAGCTGTGCCCTACGTGTAAAGATAATCCAATGTGAAATTACGCCACTTTTTCAAGTAAAGTGTTACCCACATGACAATTATATCAAATACGTTGCTAAAAATTACCACAAATGCAAAAGGACATTGAATTATGGTTGCTATGGAAACTGTAACATGCAGCTTCCTGACTTGATGCGTGCAAAATTTCAGCATTAATATCACGCTGATATATATTTTCACTTTTTTTTCTTCAGTTGAATAGGTGAAGATGGAGGTTATGTATAATAATATATCCATTCAAGTTACATAGTTCTGTCATGCCATCTAGTATTTTTTGTTAGTTGCAGAGTACATGTAGAGGTTTACAGCTACTTTACTATATTAATGCTGAAGTGAAAAATTAAATGTTCTAAGCATATTTTTTTTTAAACCGGAAAGAAGATGATCTACCCACATAGTATATTTTATAGAAGGGTCAGTGGATGATCATGGATATACAGATTAGTACCTTACATGGCAAACAATGATCTTAGAACAAGCCCTGTAAAAAGGGTGAAATTTATTTGCACAAATGGTCATAATCCTCGAGTTAGTTTGATTATCAAGTCTTGTCACTGGGGTTTATGTGCAGCCACTGTATAGTGTGTACTCTTCTCCAGGTAGATAGACATGGCATGTGAGGTGTGAAAACTGTGTTGTATAAAAACTTCATGGTGAGAACCAGTGTGCTGAGAATCAGGTAATTTCCTGTGCAGAAGAGCGCAGTAGCATAGCTGTGGCTGAGGAGACAGTGTTGAAGCAGCTCCAGCACCAGACACCATTTAGGCCGACATGCAGTGAGCACAGGTAATTTCCACTTTGTCAGCTCTAGCACTGAGCTTTGTGCTGTTATCACTAGGTCATCACTACTACCTTATGTAGATAATTTAAAGCTTCTTCAGACTGTCTGTGCTGCATTGCTCTAACGTCACTGTCTAACACGCCCTGAAGTACTAATGAATTCAAAGATAATAAATACTTAAGAAATATGATACAATTTGAGATTCAATATAATTATTGTTTTTCAGGATCTCCAGGGCTTGTGGCTTGTTGCTGAGAGAGCAGAATACCTTTTAGCAACAAAAAAATGAAGTACATCTTGAGAGAATGACTGAAAATGTGGATGGAGTAGGATGGGGAACTACAAAAATGCATTTCCTATTGTTACTGTATATGGAAGCACAGTACCGGAGCTCCCAAGACAGAGGTTGATAAATAATTCAAGCCTGGACCAGGGTTCATCGAACCAGCAGTTTCCAATTGTTCTGTCTTGGTAGTAATGTTTTTGTATGTTACACTATAGACAGAGGTGTCCATCATTTTGAATCACTTTGTATGACCTTGGTGAGAGCAATGATACACAACAGTGCTTTAAAAAAAGTGTACCTGGTTATTGTCTAGAGTGGGGTTTAGTAGATCTGGCTTTACTTCTTCACTTTACTGCTTCATTAACATTTACCTGCCCAAGTAAGTCTCAGTGTTGGTTGTCTCTGCAAGTAGAAGCTGGCACGTAAAAGCTGCTTTAATACTTGTCAAAGTTACTAAAAGTAACTGCACAAACTTCTGAATATTCGGTCTGTGATAGAAGAACATGAAAGCTACATAGAGAAACCTCATTTTTTACTTCTGTGACATGTCATTTCGTTAGCACAGTGATTTTATTTTCTTAGAGAAAACTTGTAAAATAATGACCTTGTTTAACAACAAATGAAACTGAATGTTAGCAAAGTATTTTTGGAAATGTTCAGAGATCTTAGGTTTGGTTGATTGTTGGTGGTATTTTGAAATTTCTTTTATTCTTGTCTATATTATCATATATAGTGACATTTATGCAACATCTGCCATTTCTTTATAGCTCTTATTTTGATGAAGTGAGTTCAGGACAACTGTATTTTGTAAGGTTTTTTTGCCTGGGCCTCAACATAGTGCGTTTTATGTAGCATATGTAAATTCTAGCATGTAATCTGTTCTACAATAATTTCTCTTTCCTACTAGGTTACAAATGGGTATTGCGAAGTATGACACTCAGAATTATATGGATTTTTTTATTTTTAATACTAGTCGTACACTCTTGATCTGTATTTATAAAGTTTTATTGCTAATTCTTTTAGAATGCTAGGGTCATTGTTATTCCAAAACAAAACAAAACAAAACAAAACAAAACAAAACAAAACAAAACAAAACCAACAACAACAAAAAAAGTCATTTACTCTGATAAACCTTTTGGTAAGGGAACAAAAGAGTTATTTATAAGATGTGTTTAAATTAATTCCTATGTATGTTCAGCTTTTCTTTACTATTGTTTTTTTTTCAGCAAACATTTGAAGTCCAAAAGTTGGGGAGTTTTTCAAGCAGCACAGCTGGTAGATGTGCTTGTGTGAAAAGCAAAATTGTAGAACTCTTATGACATTTAACTGGAATGAGCATTTTGAAATTTTTTCTGGTAGAGCTCTTTTAAGCTATTTTTTGAGATATCAGTTATCAACCAGTTAATTGCAGTAATGGCATAGGTCATCTCATTCCTCAGATATTGTAAAGTTTAAAGTAAACACTTTGAAAATAAGTTTCAAGCTATTAGTTGTTAAATTGTTTCTTTAATATTTTTAATAAGCAGCTTTTATAGTAGTTAGGTGTGTATGTCAGTAAATGATTGTCAAGAGGATGATTTGATCCTGATTTTCAGTGGCTGACTGCATTTATATTCAAAAGATCATGGTGTCACCTGTAACTCCTGCTATCTCTAATTTATCTGTCTTGGCTCCTGAGAGCAGTGAAATTGCTGTGATGTAGGCTTAGGTACCAAATAAATATATGTGATTACACATACTTCCGAAGCTAAATCTCACTTTTTTTTTGTTTGTCAAAAGCAGTAAAGTCAGCAGCAACAAAGTTTTCTCTCAAATTTGTGAGAAATACGAGCAAAACTTGTGTGTAAGCAAAATCTTTCAAATATTTCCCTTTGCCATGCAGTGAGAGGCAGGAAGGATGCTGTTGTTTGATCACAGCTACTAAATACAAGCATCATCTTTCTTCCATCGGGTGTAAAACTATTGTAGGTCCCTTTCAACTGTCCTCTCCTCTCCAAAACTCATTAAATGAAAACATCATTAAATGAACGGATGTTTATAGAAAACTAACTTAATAGAAATTCTTAAAATTAGAGATTTATTCATTTCTTTTTCATAGTTTTAATGAGATAGTCAAATACTTAAAACATCATGTAGGATGTGCACTCTGTCAGAAAAATCTCACCAGATAGTAACCCTTAATCACTGCAGCTCCACTGAATCTCCTCTGAACCATTTGCAGGCACCATCACATACTCAGTGATTGCTAAGAAGTTGAGACACAGCAGAAAATCCTCATGGAATTTCTGTGCTTTATTCATCTCCTCCTTTGTCTCACAAAAGTATTTTCCCTCCTCCCTAGAATCTGTGTTAGTTTGCCTGATTATTTGTAGCAGTGACTATAAAGCCCTTGTGCAGCTATTCGCTTCCACTGGCTGCCTTGTCTTTTCAGCTGAAAGATTGTTTGTGCTACGGTTTTCAGAAATGCACAAATAATTTGTAGTTAAGTACTGTATAGTTGCTATCTTCAAAGAATTATTCTAACGCTGAGTGGCAAGGAGAAAGATATTCTTACACCTAAATGCCATAACTCTCCTTTCCTGCAAGCTAGATGAAGCATTTCTGCTTTTGTGCTGTATTGGTACAAGAGGAAAGACTAAAAAGCCATTGAGGAATTCTGTCATGGTTTGAATCACAGCAACACAAAGCCATCACACTGACTTTCTGATTGTCTCCTGTGTACTCTTATGTATAGGTTATGCAAGGAGGAATTAAATGACATGGCAGAATGCATTTCCTGCTGTGTAGTAGCTCTACATATTCTGCTAAGACTCTCATGAGAAACAGTGCCAACTTCTGGGGCCTCATTCTTTCCCTGCAGTTTGAGATATGCGTTCATGAAAAAGGAGAGGTTGGAGAAACATCAAGTTCCTTTCTAAACTGATTTCACAAAAGCTCAATTAAATGGTGATTTGATCTTATGCAGCACAAATATTATTTGCCTGGCAGAAGTAACAGTGAGACTTCAGGGTGAGTAGCACTTTCTTGTAGATGTAAGGACATGTTTCATAGGCATGTGTACTGTGAAAGACTTGAGTATTTACTTGCATCCTTACAAAAGACATGTATTAGCATTTAACTGAGAACTGGAGCTTTAGGCTTACACTAGTCTAAAGGTCTGACTTTAAGTCCTGAAATTGCTATCCAACTCCTGTTGGATTTAAGATTAAACTCATAACAGGGTGTAGGTACTATGCCACTTAAAGAGGCACAGATAGGTTTTATCCTTTTAGATCCAGTGGTAGCTGTTTGTCCAAAGTGCCTATTCAAGTCAAAGCATGATTTTTACCATTGCTATGAAGAATGCAGGTCTCTTGAAAATTAATCCTTCAATTAATTGTTTAGAAAATGAAATTATCACTGTGTGTCAGAATATTGGGACGATTACTGTGAACTAACTGCTGGCATGTTCAGGACATGCAAGCACACCCTCAGAGTTTAAAGAAAAGCAAGCTGATTATACAAGTTTCCTATGCCACTTTTTCAGCTTTCCTTAACTTGATATTTCAGTCCCCATACAGCTCTTATGCTGATGTCATAAACTGAGCAGTTTGGTATGACATAATTCCAGCCTCTTTGAATTAGTGGTGGCAGTTAGATTACTGTTATTGATAGTGCCTGCAGGCAGGGAACCATTAAGGGGTCATAAACTTAGCAACCTTGTATGACATAATACTAATATTTTAAATTTAGTTGTTACAGTTAGGTTACATCCCAAGGGTCCCTACTGTAGTGCCTGGTTGTGTGAGAGGATAGGATGCAACTTTTCTAAGAACTTCTAAACCCTGTATTTCTTAAAACATTTGATTAATATTTTCCAGCACCATACATGCCAGAGATATTTTCAATTTGCTGTTTTTAAGTAGAAGATGAAAAGTAATATAAGAGCATCTTTTCAGCAGCTTTCATAGCTTTCAGTATAATTTAGAATGGATGATTGATAACTGGATAAACTAGAGTTCAAACCACATAGAAGAAACTTAGGGTTTTGAAAAAAGTGTAGCTAAAACTTTTGACAACGATCAGTGTACAGATGATTGTGACTATTTTCTTACAGCTATCTCCATATTTTGGCATTTAATGTCTACAAAGAAACTTTAATAGGAGGCTACATCATAAATACATGGGATAAAAATTTTAATTGGCTTACTAATTTTACATTTTAAGACCGACTGGGAAGGGAAGAGTTTTAACATATGCATGCACAGTGGTCAGAGTGTAAGGAAGTTTAGCAAATTTCTATTTACCACTGATATTCTGCATGTCATGGGAGCAGTAAGTCAGGACTATTGGCATGCGTATGAAAGCTCATTCACCAAAGGATATGCTTTTGATGTATTAGCTAGCTAAAAATGCAGAGAGGATTTTGGCAGAATTCTTCAAAGGAACACGAATAAAAATGCAGAGAGGAATTTGGCAGAATTCTTCAAAGGAACACTTTTTTTTTTTTAAATTTAACTTTTTTCCAAAGCACATCAACAATTCCTTGGGCTCTTTGAGTTATAAAAAAATTCAAACCTCCAATCCTGGAAAATTTCTTCACAGCAAGTTCAGCTTAGGTTCTCAGTATCTGAAAATGCCAC
Source organism: Cnemophilus loriae (assembly GCA_013397755.1). Taxonomy (NCBI): domain Eukaryota; kingdom Metazoa; phylum Chordata; class Aves; order Passeriformes; family Corvidae; genus Cnemophilus; species Cnemophilus loriae. The sequence goes on from VZTF01006422.1 coordinate 821,088, forward strand.
TGTTTGTTGTGGGGTAGGCTTTAATTCAGCTTGTAGGTACATAAAGCTCCTCTGCTGATTTTGAACAGCAGGTTTGGTAAAACATTTCTCCAAGAATTTTTAGAGTGTGTGGATTACAGATAGTGGCATACCTAGCTAAAGAGATAAAGAAATCAGATATACCAAAGTATTTCCCTTTGAGAGCAACCAGGATGCTTTGCGACTGAATTTAGTATTGGGACTCACATGTATAAACAGACAAGGAACAACACTACAGTAAGTCAAGCCAGACAATGTATCATCAAAATCAACTTGTTTAAACATTAGGCTGTAAAAATGGGAATCCAGCAAGTAGTGCACACAGAATTTTATTTTCTAAGGAACAAAGCTTGAAAGTCACAGTTCAGTCAAATGAGACACATAGACCCAGTTGCAGCTAGCTCTGTGAGGACTGTAGAAGGATGCAGAACCAACCAACCAGAAAACCAGCACGTATCAAACCACATAGTGGACAGCATTAGAGGTATTAGCCAGTCTAGTGACAGTGGTCACCAGGTGAACCATTTAAAGTAACCATTAGAAATTCAGAGTTGCTTTTCAGTGACTCTTCTGGAAATTCTGAGTAGTCAGAACTAAAGAAAATACATAGGAAGGAATAATACAATGCTGACTTTTAAGATCTTCTTTGCATATTTTCTTTTCTTCAGTAGCAAGAAACAAAAATTAGGGAAATAATAAAATGTCTCGTACTGTGCTGTTCACCTGCTGCCTATTGGTGTTGCTTTCCTGCTGTCTTTTCCATCTGCTTTAAATTCATTTCTGAAATGTACCCTCCTTAAAATAAGTTCTTATTAATCTCATAAGGAACAAAATAAGAAATAACAAACACAAAGACTTTTTGTTGAATTGCAAACAATTAGAACACAATGGGGAGAGGAGCAAGGGAAGAAAAACACAACACCAATTATGAATCATCTAAAAATGTAATAAAATATGTCAGATCCTGGGATTTATATAAAATTTTTAATTTGCCTTTTTCCAGGGAAAACTGATATTTTAATTAACGAAACTTTTCATTAGTGGTGGCATTAGGATTTTACTTGGTGTAACCAAAATGCTGTCTTAAGATACTAAATAGTAGTGGAAAAATGTAACAGTGTATTACATGAAGACATAAGAAACAGTCTAATTCAGCAATACTCTCCCTTTTATTCACCCACTTTGCATTTCACCTGTTTGGTTTAGCTAGGAACATGAGACCTATCCATGTCTGCTAATTGAATTCTCATCTCTAAATTTTCACACCTTTTATATATTCATATTCCTTTAGCAGACATGTAATTTTCTTCCTATTTTGAGCTTATTGATCCTTAGTACACATATTTTTAATCCAATTCCTCACTTTTTTAGTTACGGAGTCTCTTCTGCTCACGTTTGTTTCAGTGACTGGATATCATGTGTTTCTTCTCTATGACTTTTGGTCATGATGACTTATTGATGCAGATATACTGTGTTTCTGTGGTTATATAGGTTTCTTTTAGTAAAAAAGTCCATTAAAATTACTGAAATGAGTATATTTTTAGAGGGCGAGTGTTTCATCTAAGTTTAGAGAGCTTATCAGAAACTTAACGACAGTTTTGGTCCTGCTTTTGTAGCAGTACAGTGCAGCTAAAATGGAAGCTAATGTAAAAAGGACAGTTGTAATTGAAGGGTAGATTGCGTACACTGTGAAATTATTCTTTTATGAACTGCAACCTTTTCTGCTGTAATATGTGGTAGTAGTAGCATAGCTTTGAAATTAAGCATGATGAAATTTGCACACTATGTTAACCTTGCATAAAGGTTAGGAAGGAAAAATTCTCCATGTAAAATGTGTTCTTAATTTTATCTTTGGTGTTCTGACTGAGGCTGCAGGAACAAGCCTTAGCCCAAGTAAGAGGGAGAGCTGGAGCCTTCTGCAAAGCTCCGAATACATCTGCATGTTGAGTGACTGCTGTGAGGTCTTTTCATTAGCTAATGGGGTGACATTCAGCAGATCACTCACATTTGGCTGCCTTATTCACTATCTGTTTAAATATGATGGGCTACTCTTTCTCCATACCTTTCTTGTCATATCCAATTGCTCTTTTCTGTGGTGTTTTACATAACTGGCCTACCAAGGAAATTACTATTTTCTTATGTTTGTATGTAATCAGCGATAAATTAGATTTGCCTGTTCTACAGACTAGAGTAGTGCTCTACTTTCTGGGCAAGTGACTACCAACAAATGAATTTATAAAGGTCCACTAGATTTGCGGGGAAGAGTCTTCCACATTGCAGGAAAACTTTATTTCTTTCCTTGCCTTTCTATTTCTGCAGAACTAAGGAAAGATCCAGGAGCCCAAGAATATTTTGACATTCTAACATTCACTTTTATTAATCATATGGAAATGTATTCTATGATATTTTGGGGGGTATTTGCTGTCAGGTAAGAAAGAACACTGAAAAAATTACAAATGAAAACTCTGGTTTCTCTGCTACACCTATTGTAAGTTCAGAAGACTAAAGAAAACATTTCAGTCATCCAGACGCCGTACTCCAGAATGCTCTTCGTATACATTCAGTCTTTCAAGAGGATTTTGGGTTGTCTAAAAGTCTACTAACAACACTGTTCTTCAGTTTAAGCAGTTGAATAGACTAAAAGAAGCCAATCATTTTTCAGTAGTTAACTGAAATTCCTACAGGGTAAGAAGCGAGTTCGTAAATGCCTTAAGATTTGGTGCTGGCAGATATGAACAAGCATTAGGTTGTGCCCAGATTGTGACCTCGAGCTGAGATGACTTGTCAGTCTGATGATATGTTCTGCTTTGAATGTGCTGCAGTAATGTAAGTGTCATGGTTTGCAATGCGACTTCTGCCTGGGAAGTCCATGCTTTGAAACAGGGATTCTTACACGACTGCAAGGGAAAAAGCAGGTTACTCAAAATTTTCTCTCTTCTCTGTTTTATCTCATACTATGTACTCTAGTAGAATAGAAGACTTAACTTGCTGGTCATTGGCTACCTTGATTTGTAGGTAGAGCATTATGTGTCACAGGAGCCCAAATTTGGTCCCTTGAGTGCAGAAGAGAAGGCAATAATCACGCCCCTAACTGTTGGCAATAATCGTGCTCCTAACTGGCAGCTGAGGAGGTGTTGGCTGTCTCTGCTACAAGGGTACACTGTTCATTTTTATTCAGCTTGTTGTTCCTCACAGGTTTAGGTGTTATGTTGTCTCCAGTGTAGGGCTCTGAATTTGTCTTTGTTGAACTATATTGTTACTCTGCTTTGTGAAGTATATTTTCAAAAAGGAATCTATTTAACTCCATAACAGTTTAAAATGCTTTAGTTTTTATGCAAGTAATTCTGTATTATAGACCTACCTCACATTCTTTTCAGTCCCTGTAGCAAGCATCTCCTTATTTGTAAAAACACATGTTTATAGAAGTAACAATTTTTACTAAAAGATTTAGTTTTTAGGGGGTCAAAATGTATTATGTCTGTCAGCCTTGTATGATGTTGTTTCAGTATTCAAACTATTACAGAAAAGTGATTCAATATAACTCAGATGCTAATATGTGGATTTTTGTGGTTTCTAAAGAGAAGGAAATGATTTGGCTCCTTTTCATTTAACAATCTAAGGGCATATGTAAATGACACATGGGATGAAATTCTGAGCTACATACATGCCCTATGTAAGTTCTAGTTCAAGTCCAGTTTAAATGAGACAGAACAGAGTCACCAAATCAAATACTATTGATGCTTAAATTGCACCATAAATTACATGAAAGTTGCACGGTCTGTACAATGAATTGAAAGTACGTTCAACTGGAATTTTCCTCTCTTTGTTTGATGGTACTTGTGTACGTTGCTGGCAGCCACTGTGGCTCCAGTCATAATCACAGGTAGGAACAGGGAGCTCCAAAGATGGCTGAGAACGGTCAGACCAAAAATTTTCCAGAGGTGCCTATCTCTGTACTGACTATACGGAGCCTAAGGTTACCTGCTGAAGATTACCTGATGAAATCAAATGAATCTCTCACACAAACATTTGAAAACACCTGGTAATCCATTTTAAATACTCACATCCTGGAAGGAAAGGAAGTGTATTTTTCATCCAGATTGCTCTTGCTTTGCACTTTCAGTGTTTAATTTACCCAGTTCTCTAAATTAGGGCACTTCTAAGAAGTGCCCAACCATGAAGATTTGCTTATTATATGATTAAGTATGGACCCCATTTCTGAAACATTAATAATAACATCAGATAGTAGTGCCAATGTATTTCAAAATAACTATTTAGGATTCTTTCTAAGGTGACAGCTACAGTATTTAGAACCAAATATTCAGCAAACTTCATTCAGATCTATGTATTCCTTGATTAATTCTTAGATACATCACTATTCTGTAGATATGTATTTGTACCTAAGCCTAATAGCATATACTAATACTCTGCCTGATTCAGGAATATATTGATACATTTATTGATAAATAAATTATTTCCATTTTTAAAAAAATTATCTTGTTGCTTGAGTTTTATTCAAATAGAAGCATTCACACACCTGTTCATTTTCTGTTGCTCGTAGCCCTACAACACCTCGTTAACAAATAAAAAAGTGCACTATCTGGGTTCAAAGGGATGGTACTGGTTTTGATTTTAAATTATGATAGCAAATGCAAGAAGATTTTGTATTTATTTCTTTTTATTAAAAGAAGCTCATTTTCAAACAACGTACCTACCTGTTTTAATACTTGATACTGTCAAAGTCTTAGTGCTAGATGTTGCACAGGTCTTAAAATTTCTTATTTATGGACTAAGAATATGTTTTGACATGGAAGCTGTAAATGCCTGTTAATTACAATGGTGTGTAAACTACCACAACTTCATTATACTAACAGAAAAAATATTGATATATGCTGTGTAAGGATACTGAAGATTTTCAGCAATTATGTCACTATTGTAGATAAAAAAAATATTAACAGAAATGTACTTATATAGAAATGATCTCAACAAAATATTTCAAACATTTTTACTGACCTAAAAACTTTGGCCATGGGCTACTTGTGTATTCATTAAAGTACAGAGCCAGCTTTAGACATATTCATATTTATATTCCTATGCACCACCACACAATAAATAAAATGAAGTATGGTATCTTCCAATTAAATCAGATTAGTAATTTCAGGTATGCATGATTTGTCACTGCCAAATACTGATATAAAAAATTAAATCTCGAGAACTCTGATACTGCTTGAAAACAATAAGGAAAAGAAATTAAAAGGTTGGAAGCAGAACTCAGTTCCATGTGAAACTGGGAATTTGCTAAATTCCTTTCTAGTGGTTGAAATAGTCATGAAAAAGTAAGAATAAAACTATAGCTAGAAATTGGCTTGCTGGATCACTTGTGAATCTCAGCTCTAATCTGATATTCAAGATATGACAATGGGCAGTCAAAGAAGCTTGATGTAGACATTTCTAGTTAATGTCTAGTTAATTTCTGAATCTGTTTAGACTCGTATTATGACAAGTTGAATCTGAAGTGTCTTTTGTTTCAAATTTTTACACAGAATCATTCAGGAAATTGGACCTAAGTGTCTCAGTAACTTTGTGCCTGTCGTACTGCTGAATTTAGTCATAACTGTGTTGCATGCAGTCATTAGCATGACCAACGTACAATTTTCACTGTGGACCATAGAAGTGATTTCTCCTGTGGATACTATCACTGGATCTTAAGCAACCCTGCAGAGTAGATTGGACTTCATTTTTAAATACTAGTCTAATTATCCCTACAGAGTAAATTGCATGGTATTTAGTTTGACTGCTTTGAAAACCTAAGATCTGAGACTGCTTTGCAGCAATTTCAAATTTGCATTTCCAGGGAGTTATTTAAAACAGGTGTTTAACCACTAGATTGCTTTTATACCTCAACTTCTCACCTAGATAGGAATATCCCTTATGAGTATACTGAGACAGATGACAATTATTGTTATAGAGCAGATAGATGCTATTAATATGATGCTATCTGACCAGTGATAGTTAAAACCAGAGAAATATCTCAATTTGAGTCAGTGAATTTTCCAGGTCCTTGTCAAAATAACTCATTTGGTGCTTTCCTGGCAAGGATTTCTGAACCCCTATATATGCAACATGACATACAATGTTTGGTGAGATGAAACTAAAGCAACAGTAGAAGAGGACTCACCTCCTTTAAACAGGGAAGTATACAAGTATTCCCCTGAAGTGATGTTGGTAATTCTTTTGGCTGTTGAGCACATAATCCATGACATAAGGGTGTAAATATCCCAACATTTGTTAACGTCAGTGTTGTTAACATCAACATAGATCTAGGCTTGCAAAACAAAGATAAGAAGCATGACCAAAGGGAATCTCCTGTCTCATTCAGTTTTGAGTGTTGGGAAGTATTTGGGGGCTATTACTCACTGACCCTGGAATTAACTAGTAGAAACACAATGGAATTTTTTCTTTTAAAGTACACTATGGAGAAGTAGCACCTGTTTTCCTCAAGGCTCTCACTCTTCTAATCCATCCTTAAGAGGAAATCAATACAGTTTCTCTCAAAGGCTTTCAAGGCTGTCTCCCATGTCAGGTGGAAAGGAAAAAGAAGAAATAACTTGTTCCAAGAACCAGAGATGCTGAGAAACTTCAGTAGTCTGCAGACCTATCATCTTTCTTATTAAACTTGCTGTTTTCAAAGAAAAAAAAAAATCATCCCCTCTCAGAATACTTACCTCATCATTATGACTCACCTTCAAAAAATCTTTGCCTTCCCACCTGATCTTCAGTCACCAAGCTAGATAAATCAACAACTGAAACAATGCCCTCCTGCTTCCCTTAATTTTTAAACCATTCTGAATGGTATGAATTTTATGTTATAGCCAAGACATCACACAGCAGCCTCTCTCTTCCTGTACAATAAGGAAAGCTCAAAGGTCTTCAAGCTGTTAATAATAAAGTCCTAAAAACAGAAACCCCAGATGTTTTTTAAAAAAGAATAAAAATTAAATGACAGAATTTGTAGTAATTGATTAATCCTTTGCAAATCTGAAATAATTTTCTAATTCAACATTTTTGACCTAGTAATGAATAGTAATGTCATTTGCCCCTTAACTCTTCAGGTCAAAATTCTGAGATTAATTCTTTTATTTTTTTTGGAAAAATCTAGTATCAGAGACTTGTAACATTAAAATCCTAAACACTTAGTGATGCTGCTTCAGGAAAAATGTTGACATGCAGTATAAATAAAGGTAATTCTACTTATATATAGGCTGTGTTTTTCCTCTTCTGCATAAAAGCTCTGGTTGCCTTTCTAATGTCCTTCTAAAAGAAGAAGGTGGAAAGACAAGATAAGAAAGTAGAGGTGTAGAAAGGGAAATGAACTGGAAGTACACAATAGCTACTAAGAGCTATTCTGCAATGTTATGTTTTCTGTGAATTTTTATATGAAATCTCTTGGAGCCTTGAAAAGGAAAAGCTTTTATTGTTAAAGAGTTAATATACTTTTCAAGAGATATGCCTGTCTTGATTTCCATCTGAAAAAAAAATCTCATTACAGCTTCTGAATGCATATTTTTCTTCTTTTTGGATGACCAGCTTTTATCTAAATATGGTGCTGTGGATTTCAGTAGAATGGTCACTATTGTAAAGAAGTTAGGCAGTTCAAGGTCCAGTTCTGAGAAAGAACAAGAATAAAACATGAAAGCAAAATATGGTATTTCATATTCTAGTTTATCAGACGGCTTAGTCTGGGGGTCTGGGAGCTCTAGACCTCAGTGGGTAAGATTCATAAATGAATGTTCAGGTTTTCAACAGTGAACCATACTGTATCTAAATGAAGGATTCTGTCCTGCTTCCAGCATTAAAATGAGGTAGTAAAGTTGTTGGAAATGGCTGATAAAACAAAGCAACAGTGCTGAAAAGATTTTTTTGCCCCAAGACTTATGTTATTTTTACCTCTTAACTATGTTCGATGTTTGAAAATACCTTTAGATGTGTAATTGCTTTGTGTTTTCTTCAAGATGGGTTTTTAATTTAAAATTACTCATACATAGAGCTAAACAACTTGGAAGGGAATAATATTGCTTCCAAATGTTTTTGTCCAAATGTATCTTAAATGTTGATCCTATTCAGAAAAAATGTTCCCTGTTTCTGCAGAATGCTGCTTATGTGCCTTCCCAGGGCTTTGTGCACCTACCAGGAAGCAATGATGTTACAGGCCTCTTTCTGAGAATGCGTGACCTGGCATGCTTTTGAAAAGGGATTGAAAATCCGTAGCAGATGGAATAGTGCTTCAGAGTTTTGATTCTGAAGGAGAATCTATGGAAGGGAATAAAAGCTCTTCATAATACCTTGCTTTATAAAGGACATGCTTCTCTGAATTTTCATTACCATCAGGCAAACCAGTAGCAGAAACAGAATTAAAACAGAGACATTAATTCTCCATGCTTTCAAAGCAATCTTGAATTTCACATCAGAATGTGCTTTTTATAAATTCTTGTGTTTTGTTAGGCTTTTGTGGTGCAGTAGAATGCTACTATGTTGTGCTGCTGTTTTGTTACAGACATTTTCTCTGAGAAACCTCTGACTGTGTGTCAGTGAGATCATGAATTAGAAGCAATATCAGGACCAACTTGTAATTAATTGACAAGATACAAAGGAAACTATGCTGAGAATCCATATTATCCACTGAATTAGCAAAAGTTTGCCAAATATGGCAGCTAAAGGAAGAACTATACGTTTCTCTCCCATGTTGTAGCTGATAATGAAAAATTATTTTTAGATATTCTTTTTGAACATAAAACTATACAAAAACAACTATAGAAAAACAACAGCACAGAAAGGTGAAGCGATAATTTTCCGAAAGAAAAGAAAAAAATCCAAAAGACGAAAATCTCAAATTTGTATTTGAAGCAAAGAAGTATAATGGGAAGACAGTGGTGTATTTCCATTTGCAGTAACATGTCAAGAAAATAGGTTTGGAGAAGGGGAACATGAAGATGAAGCAGAACAGGTGTTGTGGACAGTAGAATTGATCACCATGGCTCAAAAAAACATAATAGACAAAAGCATTCCATAAATGTTTATTTTATGTTGCCATGAGAATCACTTACTGACATGAAATCTCTCTCACTTCTCTGCAGCAGCAGAAAAACATTCCCAAAGAACATGCTAAAATCCAAATTGTTTTTCATCTTTCAGGACAAGCTGCATACTTCCCTCTGTTTTACATCCTTAACATCACAGAATGTACATACTAAAAAAGAGTTCAAGCTAATAAAAACAAATCTAAAAGACCAGTTTTAACTTGTGCCCCTTACCTAAATAAAAGAAGATTTCAATTCAGTGTGTAAATTTATTATCTTACACTGTATCTTACAAAAATTTGAAATCCCTCTTGACTGAAAATTCCGACATTTTAAATCTTGCTTTAATTTTGAATGAAACCCAACATATGTTGATACATGAAAAGCTATTGAGAAAAAGATGTAATATTAAAGATTTATTTGACACCTCTGAAAAACTACTTCACGCTTCTGCAGCAAGACTGAACAATTACGGTATACTAGCTTGATCCTTCCTATAAGGATTTTGAAAAATAATTTCATTATCTGCTATTTTATGATCTTTCAGTTACAACAGACCTCTCGACGCAGCATGGGTGGCATTTTGCTATGCTTGATGACATTACAGTGCCTTGTGTAGTTATTCCTGAGGTGACTCCCAATCTGTCTGTTTTCTTGTGCAAAGTTCTTCGCAAAGCATCACACTTGCACTTGTGATAATGTCTGGGTGCTTCGGTTGACTTGTAATCTGCCCTGAACAAATGCATCATTGTAGACAAGAGAAGCATCTAATTTCAGTGGAAAACAGAACCCACTAATCCTGTCAGCTACTCAAAAGCAATTTGTTACCCATATAGACTTCTTCTTTAGCAAGTAGGCCAGAACTGTCCAAATTTGGGTCCCCAAAATGTGTTTTCTAAGTTAACGTTTTTAAAAAGTGGGAACATCTACTATTTATTGTTAGTCTTACAAAAATGCAGTGCTTCCCCATGCATTTACATAATTGATTTTTGGTCATGTACTTTGAAAATGCTGAAGTTGTCTAGAATATGGCTATTATACATATTTATAATATACCTGCAAGAGGTATTGATAGTCATTGTTACAACTCCATGGGCCACAGTAAAGGCACCTAAACAAAATGATACTAAAATATTTTTATAATTTGCATAGAATAATGTTTTGATAAGCTTTCATAAAATCTAATACACAAAGTTGAATCATGTGAAAACTAGTTAATGTTCTATTTTTCTCTACTTATTTATTTCTCTGTGTATGACTGGCTCCTTTTCACGGTTGAAAGGGAGGATTCACTAAACTAAGTGCAGCCTAAGTTTCTGAATTTTAGGCTCCTTTAAAGTCACTACCAGGTACTACTTGAATAAATTTCATCTCACTTTTATATCTAAAAAACTCAGTTGCATTGTTTCTGTTTCTCCCCCTCGACATAAAAAAATAAGGGCATGGTGCTGAGTTTATATGTGAGGATTGATACAGGGGATGTCTAAAGTTAAGTCAGCTGAATTGCCCAAAGTTCAAAACTTTGCCTTGACCTGCCCTAGCATGGAAGGCTTGTGTCAGAGCCTAGAACAACTCCGTGATGGTGTAGAGACCTTTATGGGTGAGTTTTTCGGTGGTCCTACAAGATGTGTGACTGTGATTGGAATCAGCCTGGGATTGATCAGCCAGTGGATGGCTTTTTTACACACACACAAGGAGTGAATTTAGTACTAGATTTTTTATTTTCTTGTTTTAGGGAACAGCAATTACTTTGAACACAAGGGAGTATTCCGAAATTGTACATATTCAAATAAAACTTTTAATGCCTGCTTCAGCACAAAAATCTAAATATCTTTTGCACAGTAATTTTTTTTCATTGTCCCTTTCTGCAATTGTGAAAAACAGATCTGTTTTAAAAGTTGCAGAGTGTATTTGATCCTTTTATGAGCTGGGACACAATACAAAGAGGAATGCTTCTGTGCTTGTGTGACATTCATTATTCTTGGATGAGCAAAAGGCACCAAAGGTTTGCTGCCAGAATTTCAAGAGAACATGAGATCATGGATCAGTTCCTGAATCTTAGACTGCTGAATGAGCATGATGAAAAGATGTAGTCTATCATTTTTTGTCAGTAAGCAAACTAAAGAATTGACCATCTTAAGGACTTCCATCAGTTGATAATCATAGTTAGGAACAGAATATGCTACCCTACTAGTAAAGGAACCATGACTCCACTGACAGCACATAACCTGTGTGATATCTTAAATGGTGTTATCTTGCTGTAAACAAAAATATGCAGTTTTAAATACAGTTTAATGTTGGGTAATTAGCATTTTAGCACTGAGAAAAATCAACAGAATTCATTTACCTATTTAATTATTCGGTCAAAGGCGTCGCTTTGGCTGAAATTGGAATGTCTTTAAACATTGGAAAGAAAACCTATACTTACCTATTTTCCTAATGTAAAAATCTGTGTATTTTCTGTAAAATGTAATTATGGTTTCTTGCGTTCACAGACGGCATCTTTTAAAGAACAAAGAAACAATCAAACATAAAATTCTGGTCTTTTTCCAGAGGAAAATTTAAATTGTAATGCAATTGGGTTAATACTTTAAAAGAGTACTGAGATTATGTGTAATCACTGTAATTTTCACATTGGTTCTGTAAGATAGCTTTGTAGCTCTAAATCCAAAGAAGGGGAAGAATTTTGAGAATATTCATATTCATCAAGGATCAGATCTTAATGTGTATTTTTGAACACTGCTTTTTTATTGTTTGCTTGGGAGGTGCTAGACTAGGCTCTGAATGCTTTGAATTACTTTCAGCTATGTTTTCAGGCTTGAACTGCAGTTCTTGGAAGGTTTGTGATTGCCGTTTCTAGTGAAAATTAGTAAAGAAGAGTGCTACTATTCCAAGTGCTATACAAACACTCATATCAAAAGACGTGCAGAAGGATTAATTTGTCACTTCAGTGCTGTAGCTTTATGTCTGTTAAAATTCACATGCGTGGCAAAGAAAGGTTTTGCCTTTGACAGATGAAGGGACAGTCTTCTTTGACCTTGCCTTGTTTTCTGAGCATACTAAAATTCTGTGATACTAAAATTCCTCACATTTTTTTTCTCTAGGTTACCTGTAGCTCTGTTTTGTAGGCAGCAGGTAATTCACATCAACTATTATCTGTGTAATAGCATTCAGTACTATCAATGCTCACTCACGTTGTATGCATACAAATACGGAGCTTTTGGTTTGCACCTCAGTTTATACCAGTCACTAATGCTTGGGAAAGCTACAACTCTGCCATATGCTGCCTGGAGGAAATGTGTGTCTTCTTTAGATGGCTGTTTTTACCTTCGGCCCATCTCCTAAAACAGATCTCCCAGTCAGTGTAGCTAGAAGGGGCAGAGAATGCTTCCCCATCCTTTCTCATTGCTCCTTTCCTGTCAAAACTTGACAGGTTGCTCTCGTAAATCACCATTGACTCACTTCCTCTTTCATACTATCAATACCAGAAGTTTCCATTTCCTCTCCTACCTGCCGGCCCGGGAATAGTCTGATGGGAATCACTGGTGTAAGGCTTTTTTAACTGCCTCCTGACACAGTCCTGAGGAGAAAAGAGAGAAAGGGAGAAAATATCTTCCTGTGGCTGTCTTCCAGACACCTGAGACAAGGTGGTGAAGCTGACCTTAGAGCTGATGACAGACTTGTCAAGGCTAAGAAAAATTTTGAGATCTACAGAGCACAGCGATTGCTGATCAGTAAATGGATTTATGATAGTTTCGGCAAGAAAAGCAAAGGAATTATGTTACTGATATTTACATCAGTGAGCAACAGAAATTTTCTGAATGTTGGATATTTACAGTATCATAAGATCTAAATGAAATAAAGCAATATTTTCTTTAAACCTCATGGTATGCAGAAAAATATGCTTGTTTGTTTGGGTTTTTGCGGGTTTCTGTTTTGGGGGACGGGGGTGTGTATGGAAGGGTTCTATGGTGTTTTGTTTTTTTTTCTTTGGGGGCAGGGGTGTGTGCTTTTGTGGTTTTCTTTTGCTTTGTTTTGTTTTCCCAAAGAGAAAGGGATCTGCTCTGTGACTTCTAATTTGTATGTCTGTTTGTTTGCTTTGAAATTTGTGGAGATGATGATCCCCCCTAACTTCATTTACAGTCTTCAGGACATACTAACTTGTCATAATTGGTATCATATTATGCTAATATGACATATTGCTTGCAGGTTTTGTAACTAGTTCATAGTATGGTGATTTTTATAAGGCTTTTGTTTGCCAAAACACATTGTTACATAGTATCTTCAACTAACAAGTAATAGTATCATCCTTTATGTTTTTAGGGAAGAGCTTTAATGCTGATATTTGGAAGCTTAAGTGAGGCTATTAAAAAAAAAAAAAAAAAGGCGTCATTTTAAATCCTGCAATTATTTCAAGACAATTATATGATTTTTAGAAGCTTGAAGTCATTAGTCTTGAATGCCGAAGGCTGTTGTGGTGGTGCACTCCGCCTCCTTTGCCAGGCTCCAGTGTGATCTGAGAAATGCTTGCTGGATCTTTGTACCAGCTGTAAATATTGAAATCCATAAGAACTGGCATATATGCTCTAGTCCTAGTGAAGGCACTTGACTTAGCTTTGGCAGGGATAAAATTTTCCCTGATGTTCTCAAGTAACACAATCAGGCCTTTAAGTGACAAGAAAGGACTTTTAGTGGTGAGGAGCAGAGAATTCTTTATAGCTTAAGTGCTCATCATGGTGATGCTTTCCTTTTCTATCAATTATGTTTTAGACTGAGGGTTGTGTTTTTTGGCCCCTTGTGTGCTGATAATATTTGTATTTATGTACATTAACCTTCGTTAGCAGTAATAACCCTATCTGTTTTATTTGTGAAGGTTCTAAGTGGCATTTTGTGTTTTTAACTCAGGCCTCAAAAGAGTTGCATATAATTTAAAAGCAATATTCAGGCTCTTAGAAGCTCTTTTCTTTCATCTACATTTTAATACCCCAGTGGAAAGGAAGCATTTAAAGATGTGCATTATTCACCTATTCATTACTGAAGTGTCATGTTAATAAATAATACCTATCAAAGTAAAGAGGTTTTTGTTGGTTTCTTTAGCCATTCTCAGAAAATACTAAATGTAATTTTTCTTATGATTATGTACTGAAAACCCATAGTGGCTATAGAACTTTTCATCCTTCCATGAAGATATTGCTGATACTGTATTTCATCTGTACAGTACATTAAGCACAATCATTTATGAAGACATTTCTAGCAAAGTTACAGTGCACAAAAATATTTATGTTTGTCACAAATTGGATGATTTTGGAAAGTAAAGTAAAATAATTTTATAAGTCTTCACTGTGGAAATAAATAAAATTATTGGTCTTCTATTGTAAGATATTTTATAACTCTGAGGTGAAACTTTGATCCTGTACTTGGAGACAATGTTCGTGATGTAATCACTACTACTTACTTATTGGTGAGGAAAGTTCCCTAGAAAACTAATTTCCTACTCTATTTCTTCTCAAAGTAGAAAATTACGTTGCTGCACTACCTCATACACTGAAGTGCCACAATTACAGATAGTAACTGAAACACATCTTCATGAAAAACTAATCTCAGTTCTGCAAGCTGGGACCAACTACTTAAGCTCACAAACTGAAGAAAGAAATAAAAATCATCATGATGGCAAAGGCTTGCAAGATAGGGTTCCTATTCACTGGCAGGTGAACCGAGACTTACTGCATGTGAGCCATTAAATTGTAATGGAATCTTCTTATGTCTCTTACAGTAGACAAGCAATTGTCTGCTGCAGAGGATGAACTTGTTTCTGCCTTTCATTTTTTTCCCCACTCCAAAGTCAAAATGGGTAAACCAGCCAGATGTATTTTTGCTGCTTAAAAGACCACTCTGTATTTGTCACTGATCGAGTACTCATAGATCATACTCAGTAGAGGGACTTTGGTTTTTATTACTTACTGGAGGTGAGATATTTCTTCCTTGACACACTTCAATGTGATTCTTAGTAAACATGAGCTTGGATGAGCTGCTTAGCATCCATCTATGTGTCAGTTCCACCGGCATTTAAAAAGATAAGTAACATTTTCTTATCACTGTGAATTTTTTGAAATCAGGGGGAAAGCTCACCATATAAAAAACTTCTGAAAGTGAAGTAGGAGTCTGCTAAGGGGAAGAGCCAGGACTTATTTTGTACTCGGAAAGGTGGAGCTCTTCTCTGCTGGTCTCACCATGCCTATAGAAATACATAGGACTAATGTCTGGTATCTCATACAGATCTCATAGAACTGTAAATGAATTCTCACTTACTCATCTGCTGCTTTGCAATGTGAAAATCCGACATATTAAAGCATCAGGAATCTACAGCAGGCTGTTCATCAGAGATTTGGATGCTGATTCATAAGCTTCTCAGCTCACTTGGAAAATCTGGCATATGTACTTCCATTTGCCCACTTGGATGTAATCTATCAGTATTTATAATTAGAGGCCCAGCTGTTTAACTGAGGCCAAGAAAGAAAAAATAGAAATATATACCCACAGAAAAATAATACACTGGAAAGTTTGAGACCTGTTCTTATACTCTAACAGAAAGATGAAGGGAATAAAAACAACAAAAAGTCTATAGGAAATGCTAAAATGTTTTGGAAGGAGTAGGGTTAACAATACTTTCACCATCATAAACCTTCAGTGAACCAATTTTATGTGACTTCTCATATAGGGCATCAATAGCAGAAGACGCCACCAAGAAAGAGATGTTCCCTTTCTTGTTTTTAGCAATGTTTTTCATAAGGTTAGCATATTATCTTTGTGATTGTAGGATTTTCTATATTGTTAAAAATGCTATACTCAAATGAAACGAAGTGCCATTGCACAGGAAAATGGGAGATTTGCTTCTGATAGTATTGTTACTTAATGACCAGTGTGGATGCTCACTGTGAAGTTTTTCCTCTGATCACGCTGCATCCAGCACTCCTGACTTGGCTCACAAGAGAGGTGAATGTCAGAGAGAAGTTGAAGCCAAGATCTTGGATGTGGTTAAAAATGCAATTCCTAATGTAAAGAAACAGAGAGTCAGCATGGCAGAAAATCCTGGAAAGGAGGGATTTGACTTAAGCTGACTTATGTCTAAGCATTAAGACAGTTAAATTAGAACTTTTAAATTACCTAAGTGCTGATGCATCCCTGCAGCGATGGCTCTGAGTCATGTGGGCTGTGAGTTGAAGGTGGGAGGATAGCACTTGTGTGATGCAGTGTGTGCACAGCTTGGGGGTAATGAATGCTTTTAAGCCCTCTAGCTTGCTGAAAGCACACTCCACAAGAGTGGAATTAAAAAATCTGACTGTTCTGAGCTGTGATTTTCTCTTGTTCTGTACTGAATAAAGCTAACTCATGCTAGCCAGACCTAGGACAACCTTGTACTATGCTTTAACTCTGCCTGCAGCAGAGAAAAACCTGGTTAGGTGGGAACCAACGGTAGAGCTGGTATGGAGAGGAAAGAGATAGAAAACAAGGGGTTGAGGAAAGAAATCCTTGGAAAAATTCTTCAGGACTATCCAGTGAGTTACTTATTACCTGTTCAGCTTTAACTTCATGTTTTAAAGGAGAAGGTGCACTGCTACTACATGTATATACAGAATACATATGTTAACAGTCATGCTTTTGGTGCAACTACTTCCTAGATGCAGTGATCAGAAACATTTATTGGTTCCCAATTCTGATGTAACTTCAACTATTAGAAACTTTTTCACATTCATAGGAATACCAATAGGACAATGACAATTTCTGATTTCATCAACAGGATCTTTTTGTCTGTAATTTTGCTATTCCATGCTCTGCAGGGAAAAAAAAAAACAACAAAAAAACAAGCGTTTTCTTCCTCAGTATCAAAGCAGTTGTGTAAATATCCAAACCTGACCTTAATTTGAGGGAAAACAGGTGGTTTTGTTTTGTTTTCTTTACGGTTTGATAATGTTGGGGCCAAGTTTGATGGGATGAAGAATATATAGTTCTTTAAAAAGACTTACCATGCAATGAGTATTGTCAGAAAAATACATGGTTTTGTTTTAAGGTGGTAGAAGCAATATTGCATGCATCCTAAGGGGTTAATAAGATAAGCTAGTGGGAAACTAAGGGAAACTGATAAATGCATATCATATATCTGCATTTTCTTGAGACACAATTTCCTTCTTAAACAAAAACTAGTTGTGTACATGTCATGTGTTCCATGTATTCATTTTTCAGGAAAGAACCTTTCTTTGACTTCTTTTGTGTCCTAGCTTTAAGTGATCTACAAAAATCATATCTGGGACTACACAACCAGTTTGAATAATGGGAGCTTTGAATGTTTTAAGAATTTATGGTGTAGAAATCTTATATAAGCCTAAAATATATGATAACAGCAACATGTCTTCCTTCTGCAGATGACCTCTAGTGTGTTAGCTAATCAAAAATTAAAAAAAAAAGCAGGGGCGGGAGCTTCTGAGCTGTTCGTCTGTTTATACCAGTCTTGAAATGAGATAAGCACCACAGTCAAAGATGTGAAAAAGGCAGTGAAAAGACAGCTGTGTTTATCTCATTTACACACAAGGAAGAGAAAGGGCACCTCACTGAAGGAAAATTTTAAGCTCTTATCCATTACATTTTGTCCAGCTGTGTAGAAATTTTACAACTATTTAAGGTATCAAATATGAAGTCTCTGTAAAATACTCCGCCTTCTCTCTCAGTCATATTGCGCTATGAAGATTTTGGCTATAGCTCGACATCTAAATATGAGATATTTTCATATTTGTCTTTTTTTTCTCTGCCAGTATAGTTCTCCAAGCAGATAATGCTGTAGGAATAGAACATTCCTCAGATCTGTGATACTGCACGTGACTCAATGAGTGTTTGTGTAGGATATGATTTCGTTTATTGCTTTATGATGAACTCAGAGTGTTCAGTGCTGTACACAGCACAAAAAGGACTTTGTCTTTGCCTCAAGTAGTTCCTAGCCTGAAGGTTGGTTCTAGGCAGTCTTGCATGGGAATGTTCATCCCTACTGTCAGATGTCTGGTGCTGATATGACCTCTGCTCTATAAAAACATTTTATTTTTGACTTAAGAAACCGTCATTCCTACCAGAGAAAATGTGCATGCTAACCTCTTCCAGAAACGCTACAGCAGTGTTTTTCAGATTTGTAGGATATCTTCATGTTCAAATTTTACTCTTAGTCGTGTTAAATTCCCAGAATATAAGGAGCAGAAGTTATTAAAGGCAATGTTCCCCTCAGAGTCCCAGTACCCAGTGAGTTTCCAGTCTCTTGGGTGTTTTCCAGCAAATCTGGAAGGAAAACACATGTTATCAGATCCACTTTTTGTATATAATAGTGCAGACTATTGAAATAACTACTCTAACTAGCGGTTGATATGGAAAAAAATCACTCCTTCTTGACTCTATACCTTAAACATTTGCATAGCCTTTAAAGCCATAGTTCAGTTATTTTTGTGTTTTATTAGCCAGCACACTGTCAGGGTTTACACAGCTCTTCCAGCTCTAATACCATTTATTAATAGGTCCCCTATGATAGATGTTCTTTTCAATGTACAGTACCCTGATCTGAAGCAATTTGCACTCTTGAGGCACCATTCAGTGTCAGCTCAATCCCAAGAGTTTTCTGAAATTCACAGACTCATTATTCTGGCTCAGTATTTAACACTTCCCAGTTGAATACTGAAGTCTAAGATCCTTTAAGAGGTACTAGAAAAAGTGTTTTACTGGTTGCTAAGTAAAATATGAAGGCCTAGCCTGGTTCTTGTCTATGAAGAAAGTATTTTGATAACGAGTAAATGCTATGTTCTCATCAAAGATGGCATGGCACGGTCAAAACATTACTGAATATCATAGAATCATTAAGGTTGGAAAAACCCTAAGACTGAGTTCAACCATTAACCTAGCACAAGTGTGGTCAGCACTAAACCATATCTCCAAGTGCCACATCCACATGTTTTTTGAACACTTCCAGGGATGATGATTCAACCGCTTCCTTGGGCAGATTGTTCCAACACCTGAACACTATTTCAGGTGTTGGAACAATCTGCCCAAGGAAGAAGAAAATTTTCCTAATATACAATCCAAACTTCCCCTGGTGGAACTTGAGACCATCTCCTCTTGTCCTATCACTTGTTACCTGGGAGAAGAGACCGACATCCACCTCATTACAGCCTTCTTTCAGGCAGTTGTAGAAGGAGAAATGTCACATTATTATAGCAAGAAATAGATTTGGAATCAGTTTTTTCTTATGATAAATATTATAAGAATCATAGAATTCTTCTGTACTAGCTGGAATGGGGAAAATCATCCCTTTCCATAATTTCCATGTCATTAGTGAATAACATTGATGATTTCTTCTGAGTAATGACAGTTTAGGTCTTTTGCTGTTCTACTGGGATCCCATGTATAGTCCACATGCTTCCTGAGGAGGACTTTGAGGGTTCTTCATTCTGCTTTCTATATGAATTGTCAGTGTACTCTCTTTCAGTGAGAAATAGCCTTCCGATCTTCACCTCCCAAAAGTGACTATACAACATTATGTGTCTAAATTATGAGGAGCTCCAGTAGGCTGTATCTTGCTGACAGCGGTCAGTGCTGTCTGGAAGGTTAAAATCCCTATTAAAGTTTGGATGGGAGCCAGAATGACTTTCAATCCGTGTTAGAGACAACCATCTAATAATATTGTGTTCTGGTGAGAGCCACTATCATTCAACAGATGGCACATTTTGTACAACATCATGTGATTCAGTTGCTGTTTCTTGAGTTCCTCCAGCTAGTAATGCAGAAAAATATTAAAAGTTGACAGAAAAAACATATATAGGATTCAAATATTCTTATATGAGTAGTTGAATAAAAAGAGTCAATTTTTTTGTCTGGGTTATATTTAATTTGTTACTCTGTCTAGATATAGTACAGGATTGTATAGAAATGTATTTGTAGCACAAATAAAATAAAGTAGTATTATTTATGAAGCTGATAGAGAAAACCAGATGTTGTTTATTCATGTGAAATTACTGTTATTTCCCTCTGCTATAATAAAATAGAGAAAGAAAAAGGTACAAGATAAAAGGGTTAAGGAAAGAGCTAGTTACAGCTCAAGGCATACATTTCACTGTAGTTAGCTTCTGCACACATACATGCAAGCTGTGCTGAAAACAGCAGCGCTCAGGCTCAGACATGGAAGAGAAGGCTTTTCCAAATTAACCAGTTCAATTTCATATATAAGTGCTTGTCTGTGAGGAAGATGAGTTTTGTCGAGAGAAGGAATGCTTGGATTGATGAGGGAAAGCACAATGATTGGAAAAGAGGCATGTGGGCAGACACAGAAGCGTATCAGGCGTGGTTTCTCCGTAGCAGGTCCCTTAGGTATGTTTAGAGTGTGTCATGATACAGCATGGCTGCTGCTACATTATGTATGCCATCAGCAGTTGTTACCTTGTCATTTATATGAATTGACATTCTTGATGAGAATAAAGTTACTGATCTATTCTTTTGATGTATATTAAACCTTGCATGCAGTTTATGGGTTAGCATATCTAAAAGGAGACTGAGATGAAGGATTATGCAAAATGAAGTCATGGATTATATCATCACAGTCCAGTCAGACACTTGGAAACATATGCTGGTTTACCTTTATCAAAAATATATCAGCACTTAAAAGATTTCCTGTAGTGCCTTATCACTGCTCAGTAATTTGTTTGTACATATGCATTACTGCATTAGGCAGATCTGAGTGGTAACTTTCCTCAGTGGTGCTTTAGTAATTGAGGAGAGCTCCAGAGAACACTGACACTGATGTCAGCTGTATACTGTACGGTTTTGGCTTAGTCTACCCGACATGCACAAGCCTACCCAGCTTTTCAGAGGAGGAGGCATACTTCAGCAGATCTGCAATCTTTGAAAGGTCTGTTCCAGTAAGGCATGTTTTTATCATGGGTTTTATTAAAAGGTATTTTTGCTTTTTCCCATCAATCTTTGTCTCCCAGTGACAGTAGGTGAACAGTAGGACAAAGTTTTAATTTAGTTTGCATGCTTTTATCAACACTGCCTTCAAAAATAGTATTTTTCACCTCCAAAGGAGATACTAAATCTCAGAAGTGCTAGCAAACGTTTCTCTAAATTGCTACCAACTTACCTTTGTGTCAGGGCACATGAGGAAATCAGGAGAAAAATGTGTCTTCTCTTCACACAGAAGAAGCTCTGAGGCATAACCTCTGTACCTGAAAGGTGTCTTGTATCTTTGACTTTCCTTGCTGAAGGTTACACCTCTTGGCAAAATTTAACCTGCAATATTCCAGCCAGTTGCACCCAGAATATAAAGGACTACACTCCTAATTTGCCTTGCATAGAAATTTTTACTTCTATATTTCAGCTCACTGATCATGTGCTATCACAGTCATTTATGGGCCTGCTCTATGAATAGCATCAGGGATTTAGTCTGATGAAACAGGAAAACGGTGGAAAAGCAAAAAGGACTATTGAAAAGAAGTAAACAGGAGCAGCTCCTTATGCCAGTGGAGGTGTTGAACCTTCTGCATCATGAAGTTGGGGTTTAAGACAATCACTTTGGTTTCAATGGGAATATAGCCTAAAGAATTTCACAACTTGCTGTGCATTGTCAGAGAGAGGCAACATTTGGTACAAGAAAAGATATCCAAAAGCATTTCTTTTTACAAACTTAATATATTTTAAGCTTTTCTGAGAATGTGTAAAAGCTTTTCTGTAATAACACTGAAATTTATTGAAGTAGTAATAATGCCCCATAAGTTTAATTTTCATTTAATGGCAGTGGATCTATTATATGAATCTAAGGTAGACTTGCTATTCACTGTGAGCTGTCAGTGCAGAACTCATTACCACATCTCTACTTGTTCTGAAGCACATTTTAAAATGTATTTATGTTGTTCATTCACTAAAAGTCTTTCAGCTGCAGTGTGTAATTTACAGTCATGTAGGCTATCCTCTGGTTCTGAGTTCTTTGCTTTTTAGAATTGTTTTGTGCCTGTGAAGAATATATTTGCATTTGAAAAGCTTTTAGGTGAAGTTTAAATGTTGTTTTAAAGTACAGTGTACCTTGCCTATAAAGACAAAGTCCTAAAGACTAAGACAAAGAATCAGTCTTGAAGCATACCTGTTTTTAAACAGTTATGGTGTGAGGAATCATTCTCCTATTCCTTTCCACTATCTTCAGTATCCTGCTTAGGTATCCACTGAAACTTTTAGATCAAGGTAGCCATCAAGGATTCCTTCTATAGTCAATGAATTAATCATCTTGACCTTAAATCCTAATTCTTAAACAGCTAAAATAAAATTTACTGAATGCTTAATTTCATTCTGTAAACTTGTGTTAGGAAGTAATTTTTGCTTATGTCAAAGACATCTTTCTGAGTTTTATTTTTTGTTCATTATCATGGTAGCAATACCCATCATTTGAAAGATGAAGTTATAAAGTAAGAAGATGAAATGAACCATCAAAGAAATTAAGTATCTAATTATTTTTTAACTGATACACAGCATTTACTTTTTATGTACTTTGTCTTTGATTCTCTGTCAAAGTATTCCAAAAGGTCATGCATTTATGTAAATAATACATAGTGATTCATATATATTTGTGTACATGAAAAAAACACCAACTATTGTACAGTTTTATTACATACATACGCTGTCTAAATCAGTACATAAAGCTTCAGGTGATATGGTAGCATACTTCTGTCTTTTCCTTTCTCTTTCTTGCTACTCCACTTGAATTAAAGAGCATATTTCCAATTGTGATAATATTTCTATTGAGTCATTAATATTTACATCTTGCTATGGAATGTCTCTCTATGTACTGTCTGAGAAGGCCACAGATAGGTACACACATAGCTTCTTGGGGATTTTTCGTTACCAGTGCACCCCTGCACAAATACTGAAATCAATTCATTTCATTTGAGCCTTGCCTCTCTTTGTCAAGGCATCATAGATTGTGCTTTTGGCTCTAGACCGTTTTGGTGCTGGTCAAAACAGCAGCTGTCAGATCTGCCCAGTGAGTGATGACATTACACTAAATATAGCTGCCACAACTGCATCAATCTTGAAAACAAAGCGTCTCTCATTTCTGGAGCCCTCTTAATACTGGAGGCTTGAAATAAGTTCTCACAGAGTTACAAGTTTATCTCCATGTATATTTTCCTAGAATTCTTCCAGTTGTCTATCATCTGTGCAAAGGCACCTTAGTTCTGCTTCTGCTGGGGAGGAGAATCAACCATAAAATCCAAGGGATTTTTAATGTGATTTTGCTGAGTTTCATCTGTAACGTATTTCTCTTTCCAAGGAAAGGAAGGTCTAGGCTGATTTAAATATTATCAAGTTAATCCATAGAGGATTGTTTTTCCCCCTCATGTTCAAAGCATCTGTTCTAGTTAGGCCCTTTTCTCCCACTAGCATGTCTTTCCCTATTAGTCCAAATTATGTTGCTGTTTTCTCAGCAGCCTGTCTAAAGTATTTGTAGCTATTCATTTGTATAACACAGTAATAATGCTTGCAGATCTTGCAAATAACAGAATCAAGAAATAACACAGTTTTAGCTTATGAACATAAAAAAGCAGTATTCATTGAAGTTCTGGCTTCAGGAATTGTGTCAACATGTTTGAAGTAATAATAACCACTTAATGATTTGAAATAATTTCTATGTAGAAAAACAACATACATATATTTATTTATCTGCCAGTTTCCGAATGTAAATGCTTTGTTTTCTGATTTTTTTTGTGTTTGGTTGTGTCCTTTGAACATACAAAGAAATATCCTGTCTAAGCAATGACAATTAAAACATTATGTATTATGAAAAGCTGCAGTAAAACTGGAAAATCTTCCAGAATCAGGTCTATTCCAGCAATCTAAAAGTGACTATTACTGGATCAGCAAAATTGCAAATCTATCTTCTACTGTAAAGAATAAAACAATTCACATTGGATTTAAAGAGCGATTTATAATACACAAGCTCTTTAAAGTAATTTCTACATTGCAGTTTTCAGTACAGATATTACTAATTTGGCAATGGCCAAGCTCATAGCCACTGATATCTTACAGAGCAAAATTGCCCTTGTACTCCTTTGTACTTTTTTTCTACTATAATAAGAAAACTGTTTTACTGAAGAAGAGCCTCTTAATTCTCATTATCAGTCATAGCAAATATGCATCATAACTGGATTCAACAGGAATCCTTCAGTGATGAGCAGGTAAACATTTATTTTACAACTGTGTTCCATCTGTTTAATGTTCAGCTTGATCTAGTAGAAGTTGGTCATAAAACTGTTTACATTCTTATTGAGCTTCTGCTAGCATAGAAAAAAGAAGCAGAGCAGTCTTGAGCAGCCTCCCTTTCAGACAGGTAACTATGACAGAAGGCCCAGAAGCCCATCATGCTATAAAACATAAATTATCTCAGTACCTGATGATACACGGCCAAAACTTCTAAATTAATATTTTTTCCTTAATCTTTCAAACTGGGGGAAGGACTTTTTAATTTCCAGGGAATTAAAACGGTTTCAGAACTCTTTAGATACGTTGATAATTTTCCTGAGTTTTTATTGTATAATTTATAAATTTTTGCCTTTGCTCTTTCTTGGTGTAGTCATCTCAGGTAACTAGATACTAAGAAACAACCAATAAATAAAAAAAATAACAAAAGAATTTAAAAAGGCATAATTGGTTTCAACTAATCCCATGCTGTAATACTGAAGAATTCAAAACAAGTTATATTTCAGAAGTCACCATTATTCTTTAGAAAGACTTTTTGAGTCTTTTTAAGTCTTTAAGTTATTTTCCTCTTTTAGAATAGACTTAGGAGTTATAACATGTGGACTGATTATAAGTTTGCGTACGACCATGTATTTTCTTGTGTAGAACTGAGTTAGACAAGTATTGTACCAGAACAGCTTCACTACCAGAAATATCAAAATGTTCAATTGAAATGAAGACTATAAAGATAATAATAAGAATTTTTGCAATACTTAATACCTTTTGATTAAGTAAAAGGACAAGTTGCCTGATCTGATTCTGTGGCTTTAGATAATTTCAGTATACCCTGAGTGAAATTATGATTTAGAATAATTCTGGTAAAGGTAATGACAATAAAAAGCCTCCTTCAAATGTAAGACTGTAAAAATAAGATTGAACATGACAGAGAGGTCACCTCCTGACATATTTTTCTGATAGATGTAGCCAAAATCAGTGAGCATGCTGTGGTTCTCAGGTAATATATACTTGCTTAGAGTTTAAAATAAAAAAGAATAAAGTATAACTTGCTGAAAGCCTTGTTAATTTTAAGCATCATATTCCTGTTCTGGTTTTTCACGTGTATTCACAACTGTGTTCCATGTTATCAACACTTAGGTTGTAGTTAGTTACCATATATTTCTTTATTTATTTTACAGAAAATAAGTGAGGAAAAAGCATCACTCTCTTTTTAATAGTTTTTATCTTTTGAGAACTATTAAAGCTACCCTCATTTCCTGTGCACAATCCCTTTAATGCTAGCTGCTTGTTGTTCCTTGACCACTGAACTAGACAAAGGGCGACTTCCAAGGGGATAGTTCTGCCTTTGTTGCAGATGCTTCTTTGCTTTATTCAGTCTTTTTGCAGAAATTGGGCACTTGAGTAGGTGATGCACTGTTATTTTATGTGGCTCTTCAAAACAGTGCTTCCAGAGGAAATTATTTAATAAGTAAAGATAATAGCTCCTAAATATGTAATGTAATTGCTACAAATTATACACTTTCCATCTACAGGGTTAATATTAAATATTGAGTTCTAATAATTTGTGCAGGGAATGGCTAAGTGTTAGTCCATTTGATTAGTTTTATCCTTCTCTCTTTCCAGACACTCAGTGAAGACATTATCTTCTAGTTTTCTTAGTGCAACAGTCCAACAGATTGAACTTTTCTGATGAAATATTGTGTACCATAGCACTGCTGTTTCAGATTATTTACCTATCTGTCAATTTAGTATCTGAAGAAAGTTCACTTAAAAAAATACATGTTTAAAATAATATTATGTCTTGAGGCGCCTTCGGTCAGCATGCCTGCAGCAGTTATTGCAGAACATTTGTGTGCAGATTGGAGAACCTTCCAAATTCCCACTAACTGTTCTAAAAACTGAGGAGATCACATTTGCAGCACTGACAACCTTATTTCAAAATGGAAGAGAAAGATACAAGTGATGAGATGGAGTCATGCAGTTTGTTTGGTTCCTCATTATTATTCCTTTTTGTATTCTGATTTAACACTGCTTCTGTTCAGATACTCTGGATGTAGTACATGAAAGATAAAAGTTGTTCTAGAGGATCAATATTTACTAAAATTTGAACTATTGATAAAATTCTCTGTGCCATTTTGTCAAATAACATGGAATTTTTAATAATAGGTCATTTTCCTATTTTTTTTCTGGTGCTTCACAGCTTTAAAAAATATTTTCAAGTAATAATTGAACAGTGTGTAAAGCCCAACTTAAATGCTAATGATGAGGTTGTTTGGATAAATTGATGTGATGTTAATACAACACACTTTGAATTTAGATGGTCACTTAAATTTTAGCAATTTCAACAAAATGGCACAATGATGAAACCACATATTCTTTCTAACAAACAGATCAATGATACACAAGTTTTACTGAAATCACTGACAAGATGTTGAATGCCCACAATAGGTTGAATCAAACAGTGGCCTATGTTGCTTTCTGAGCTGCACTGAAACTACAACTAAATCTTTTTACATAGAAGAAGGGTTACAGCTAATGTGAAAAGTGAGGACTTTG
The DNA here is from genome assembly GCA_013397755.1 of Cnemophilus loriae. Classification (NCBI taxonomy): domain Eukaryota; kingdom Metazoa; phylum Chordata; class Aves; order Passeriformes; family Corvidae; genus Cnemophilus; species Cnemophilus loriae. The sequence goes on from VZTF01006422.1 coordinate 848,003, forward strand.
TCTATGACATACAATCCCCTAACATGAGTACAAGCCTCTTAATTATCAAACAACAAAAATAATATAGCTGTGTTGTGCTGATCCGGAAACCTAACCTTTAGGGAGGAGCACAGAAATGAGAAACCATCTACACAGACTTTTCTGATATCCTGACAGTTTATCAGCTATTTTTGCTCAGGACTGCCTGAGCTAAAGATACCATTTTTTATTTTAGTAACTTTTGACAGAATTTCCCTTCATGAATTTTCCGCTGTTTCAATTTCTGCTAAGATTAATTAAGATTTCATCAACCTCTTTCTTGCTATCACGTTTTTAATAAAATTAGGGAGATCAGAACATTAGTGTTGTCATGAGAAAACTTGTGCAGATAAAAGAGGGATTTGATTACTCTCTCTCTGCAAATTGTAATCTTATCTTCTAAGACATGTTCATCTATGTTTGCTATTTTAATTTAAATGTGTACATGAGAATAACAGATACGTTATCTTGATTAGAAGTTTCTCTCACGGGCATTTAAGAATAAGGACATTTAATTAAAAGAAAGGGAATTTTATGAGAACCCATAATATAAACATATTTCTATAAACTCACTGGAGTTGCAGCTCTGTAATATAGTTGTATTAATTTCTGCTAACTAAGAAGAATAATTGAGCTGGGTTCTTCAAACTGTTTTTGAATTATCTTGCTGTTTAGACCTCAAATTAGAAAATTTTATGAAGAAGGAAAAAGTTGCTTCATCTGCAGAAATCTGAGTCAGAGCACAGCTATATTATGCAAATCTTAACAGTAAAAATAGCTTTGAATGAAGGACTTGTTTTCATTAGCAATAGGGTAAAATGGATAGTGGGTGTCTCTAATCAGCAGTTTCTAGTGTGCTTTAGAAGGTTAAAGATAAAATATTCATAGCAGAAAATGCCTTTCCCTCTTATATTGAAACGCAATTTAAAAGTTTAAGGCAAAAAGGGACCATTAGTTCATATACATATATGTGTGCGTGTGTGTGTGTGTGTGTGTGTGTGTGTATGTACGCACATATGGATATATAAGTGCATATATATTTAATAGGGTCTGTAGGACTAGGACAACGGGTAATGGTTTTAACCTAGGGGAGGAGAAAGTCAGACTAGATAAATGGAAGAATTTTTGCAGTGAGGGTGTTGAACTACTGCACAGATTGCCTAGAGAGGTTGTAAATGCCCCATTCCTGAAAACATTCAAGGCTGGGCTGGATGGGGGCTCTGGGCAATGTGATCAAGTTGAAGATGTCCCTGCTCGTTGCAGAGAGTTGGACTAGATGACTTTTAAAGGTCCCTTCCAATCCAAAACATTCTATGATTTTATGATAGCTATGTAATGGTAGATCATTAAACCTTGCCCATCTATTCCTGAATTAATTAAAATTTTATTTCAACTTAAGTCATTAGGACAAGATAATACTGCATGCCAGAGGGGAAAACAGACAGGAACAAGGTGTCTAATATAAAACATTCTAATATTGCAGAGGAGACACAAGTTGATAGATCCAAGTAATCCTAGTAGTTAGCTAAAGGAGATGAGGTCCTATTCTTTTTCTCCATCCCATCCATCTAGCTCTTCTAATAAGATGCAAGAAACAATTTCTTTCCTAAACCAGCTGTGGTAATCCATCTCATTACAAGTGCAAGAATCAGACACAACAGCCAGTTGCAACTAAGAAAAAATGTTCTTTTTAGCGTAAAGAAATGATCTGTCTGTCCTGTCTCGACCATGCCCTTAGGGAGTTTTCATTATCATACTACTGGAAACAATTTGTAGGTGACTTGTGGTTTGATAACAATGCAGTAACTGATTTTCAGGTTGGTACCAACCTTCTCAGTCCTTGCTCATTTGACTGGTCTTTTATTTATTCAAGTGGACTCAAAAGGCAGCAATTGGCAGTATAAGGTGGTAGTCTAGTAGTGAAAAAGCAAAGATACTTTTGAACCATAATTTGCTGGACTAGACTTGCAAATCAGTTATTTGTTCCTACAAACAGAACTTTATTTTGTATAACTTATAAACTGTGTTTACTTCTATAAAACAGGCAGCCTGGCACTTCAATAATTACAGCCTACAGAGCTTACTTTGTACCAGTGCTGTGAACATTGTATTCTGATAGCAGTGCTGCTGCTAGATGCTAGGCTGCTCCACCACTTTGGTACTTGCTGAAACTCTGTGGGAGGATGTACTTAGTGGGATATTTTGAAAAGGTAAAATTTAGATCAGGATGAAAAAGCATGGATTTTTCTTTCAGTTACAAGAAAAATGTAAGTTTGTCATGTAAACCTGAGTTCCCCCTCACTGTTACACAGACATTCAAAAACAGAGTGATTGTTTAAAAAAAACAAATAAACCATTTGGGAATTTAGCATGGGAATTATCTTTCTCAAACAGTGTCATTGGTTGCTGGATGACTGTAGGAGTCTCCATTGCAAGGGTCTTTGACGGAGTTTCTTCAATCGCATTGGTAACTATTCTGCTGAATTCCTATAATTTGGCTGGCCCATAATCCTATGTGGCCACTTAATTACACACACAAATCATTGTTATTAATTATCTGAAACTTCATACAAAATATCTCTAACTGTGCACAAAAGACTGTCTTATGCGACTTTTTTTGTATCTGCAGGAATGATTTCTCCTGACTATTTAAAGGTAACTGTGTACAGATTGACCAATTTTGCAGCAGGGTCTGCCTGGGAAGCACCTGGAATAGCCAGATGCCCCATGCAGTATGTTAATTACACACTGGAATGTTCAAATTGGTCTATACGTATCAGGACCTGCTTTGGGAAGTGTGTGGAGTTCCCACCTAGGCACTCCTCTGCTAATTACTCATATATATTGCTGTGAAGGAAGCCAGGAGCTCAGTCAGTCACCTTGGCTAGGTTAATGTTACATTTCAATTGAGTTGGATGTCTCACCTAGCAGTGGGTTCCTGGGCCACTAGGGAATTTCTGACTCAAGTACATGGGTGTGCAAACAGGTAACAGTCCTGGAAACCAGTTGCGCAAATATAACTATAGGACAAATTTGAGTTTTATAATAGTAGCTTCAGTTTCAGAGCTCTTGCCACATTTCACAGTACATACTCAAACCTGCAAATCACATAGATTTATATCAGTGACTTGGGTCAAAGTGAAATACAGGTTTAATGTTGTAATTTTTCTGAGACTTTGTTACACACCAGACATGCAACACAGGGAGGAGTTGCTGTTTTGTTTATGTAAACAAGCTTGTTAGGCTTTTGTCTCCAGAGATTCTGGAAGTGGAATAGACGTGCAATAAAGACTATTGGTTGCTGTAATAGTAATTTGTCATGGATCCTCATTTTGTATCCTGTCCTGTCCAATTTGTGATTTATATCACTCAAAGAATCACTGTTAAAGGTATTAGGAAGAGTGGTTTGAGTATGATATTGTAAGGGTGTGACCTACCCAAGTTTGATGGCAAAGGTTTGCTCTATTACTACATGGAAGAAACATACAAAAGAAAAACAAGTTACAATCAAGCTACAGTGATTTACACAGAGATCGGAAACACAAAAGGGTAAAGGACACCCTCCCTCTGAGTCATGAGATTCACAGTGGACTCCTTGCTTTATAAACTTCTGTGCTGGTTTTGGCTGGAATTCACAGTGGCTGGTATGGGACTGTGTTTTGGATTTGTGCTGAACACAGGGTTGATAATATAGAGATGTTTTTGTTACTGCTGAGCAGGGCTTACATAGAGCCAAGGCCTTTTCTGCTTTCCATACTGCCACGCTGGCAAGGAGGCTGGGGGTGCATGGGAGGCTGGGAGGAGACACAGCCAGGACAGGTGACCTAAACTGACCAAAGGGATATTCCAGACCATATGGCATCACGCTCAGTATATAAAGTAGGGGGAAGAAGAAAAAAGAGGAGAGACATTTGAAGTGATAGCATTTGTCTTCCCAAGTACCACTACACCTGATGGGGCCCTGCTCTCCTGGAGATGACTGAACACCTGCCTGCCCATGGGAAGCAGTGAACTGATTCCTTGTTTTGCTTTTCTTGAGTGCATGGCTTTGACTTGAGTTTTCCAGCTTTTATGCTTCCAATTCTCTCCCTGATCCCATTGGTAGGGAAGCAAGCAAGCGGCAGCATAGTGTTTGGCTCTGGACTGGGGTTAAACCATGACAGCTTCTGATGAAGTCTATGCGAGGCTAAGTCCAGTCTTAATTTCAGATTTGGACAATGACTTATGTCTAATGGAATTATCAATATAAGGTTTATAAAAATTAATATTGAGTCTCAATTTCTTTAGTATTAAATCATCATGCTATCAGTCACTTACCAAGGACCTTTTGCAGGTAAGGGGTCTCTCCACTTAGGTAAGGAAGGTTCTCTTAGTCTCAGGTAAGGAATCTCAGACCTTGAGAGGCATTCCTGCTCAAGGGGAGAGCCATCTGGCCTGCACTCCAGTTTTAATTCAGGCAGAACTCAAACTGGACTCATCTAAGGCTTGATCATTGATAAAAGGTCTCTCTGCCTTGGGAAACAACCTTGAGAGGAGTCTCAGCTCAAGGGGAGATCACCACCATGCAGCCATATTGCCTAGCAGGAAAAGCTCAAAGGCAGCTCATTTAGGCTGTCATTTTTATGGAAAAAAGTGGTTGGGTCCTAGTCAAGTTGCATACAATAGCGAAGTATGTACGAGGCACCTTGTACCCACAGCTCTCTAAGTTCCTGGAGTCTTGGAAAAACCACCTGCTATTTATGTGTTAGTCACATGATCAATGTTCCAAGCTCATATGCACCGATGCTCAGTGTCACCGTTGCTTTGTGGGTTTCCTGGAGGAGTTCTTGGCCCAGCTACTGCTCAGGCCTTTACCTCCTCTGAACCTTGTATCAAACTACTGCTAGTGTGGTTAAGGGGTTCACATCTGCGCCATCATCCTCTTGCAGAGAAGAGTATGGGTTTCGATGTTCACATCTACATAAAAAAAAAGCTGTTGCGCTTAGAATGCCACTTTACAGTATTTTCAGTGCTAGAGAATAGTAGTGTGTGTTCCTGTACATATAACTGAGGGTCCTTTATTAGTCAATGTTGAGTCTTTTATGTCTAGTCCAACTTATCACGGACTCTACTCTTCATAAAGTCCTTGTACTTCCAAGGACGATTCTGGTTCATTTGCTGGACAGAAGAGCCAAGAGTGATCTCATTGCCTCTTTCATACCTAAAGTATTTTATGCCTTAAGTATATCATAGTATTGTGTATCTTTGCCATAAGTGCTTAGATTTATTTACTGGTGGGAAGAGTTAGGATTTTACAAATTTTGCTTTGGCCATTGTAGGGTCTGACCAAATGCTTGTCAAGTGGGCCAAATCCCCTGACAGATAGGCTGGTTGTTTCCTTCCTCCTGCCCTCCTCATTGATATCTTTTTATTAAGGATCTCACTAACAGAAGAAAGCTCAAATAGGGACAAGAAAGCAAGAAAGTTATCCTGCAGACAGTGTGAAGACAGTATGGCCTGTATAAGGAAGAGTAACCTGTGGGGTATAAATAATTTCTCACTCAGCTTCCAGGTGATGTATTTATTTATGCACGAGTAAAAAAAAAAAAAAGAAAATTTTCTGTATCACTTTTTTTAAGCTCTCTCTTAAATGTACATATTGATGTGCATATTGATCCATAGCAGCATAACCCCTATTAGCATTGCTAATGCTACAATTAAAATTAGTTTACAACTAGACCAGATTCTGTTTGTATTCATAAAACATTGAGGTGGGTTGACCCTGACTGGCCACCAGGCGTCCACTAAACTGCTTTATCATTCCCCTCCTCAGCAGGACAGTACAGGAGAAAATAAAATGAAAACCTTTCTAGCTACCAGTACAAAGCACAACTGTGAGGGTTGATATGGGGAAAACTAACTCCAACCCAGCCAGACCCAATACAGATGTTAATGGACTGATTATTATTTAACAACTGCATCCATTATATTAAAAAATATGTTCATATTCTTCATGACAGCGACTTTTCTGCTTTTTCAAATTTGAGCAATTTTAATTGCTTCATTCTAAGAAGCAGGATAATTTGATGGGAGACTTTATGCTTTAAAAGTAAATATATGGAGTGAGGTTTCTGGTAGGAAAGCTTGCAGAATGAAAATCGCGTGTAATTTTTTCATTAGCACTCTGCCATTGAATCTCTCTCAAAAGCTCACAGACAATGTAAGGCTTATAAACATGATTTGAAAATATTCATCTTAATGTCAGAGACATTTTCAGGAAAAAGTAGGCTGAAGTTAGAAGTACTTACTAACATAAGGCTGAGGACTCCAGCAATTAACAGGCTATCTTAATATTTAGGGAAAAAGGATTGGGTTTTTCCACATGGTTTGTCAGGGGCTTAGTGTTCCTCTTTATATTAGAGTGGAATGATGCAGGGACTGGAAGTCATTAAGGTACAGAAATAGGAACCAAATAAGTCTCTAAGATCAGGATTAATAACATTAGTGTTACATGATAACTCTCCTCCTTTTTCTCCCTTTTTTTCCCTCTTCTTGCAAAGAAGCAGACAACCCCATCCCCCCAAAACAGCAGCAATCTGCATTTTAATTTTAACACCCAATAGGACACGGATAATGCTGTTTCAGTCATAATCCATATGGAGTTGGCTCTGGTGTGTAGCTTTTTTGGTAATGACATCAAAATAATTATTATGCATTGACCTTTAAAGAAGAAAACCGACTTTTTCTATCTTATCATAGATATTTATCTATATTTAACCAGTTTGAGTACTCTCAGGCTAAATATTCTCTGTCCTATTATGTTAAATGCAGGATAATTACTGTTTGATGTATTGAGACAGTGGAAGAAAGAATGTGTGGGATTAACTTCAGTAAGTGTGTTTTATTTCTGTATGGTTGGTTGGGTTTTACAATTATTTATAATAAATTTGCATCATGCCAGAGAATTGAAAACATTCTTTAGTTACATTATGGAATGTGTAGGAGTATGCATAATTCAGATGGGCTAAAACACTAAGCATTGCCCAAATTGCTTGTGAAATATGACAGGAAAGATGTCTAGGGGAATTGTAGGCACTCATATGAAAGGTTAATTTTGTGTGCTACTGAAATTGCATTCAGAATCTCTGGGTTCACCAGTAGTGCACACATTATACGACTCAATTCCAAATGATAACAATGTTGGTTGCTTGTTTACACTTCATAAATAAATGCACTTGCAATACCTTTGTTACAGAATTTTTTGCAAGGATTACCCGTGTGGTTACTGTTGTTGCTAAGACTTTACAAAATGTTGCATTTTAATTTCTTTCACAGTTTTAAGATGCTTAAAACATTCTAAAATTTCTATGTTTGGCAGGATAATAAAAAGATGTGTTAAAGTATGTTCTTGTTCTGCAGTTCTAAATAAAATATAGCTGCTTTGATGACTAAAAAAAATCAAATGCATTTTTTTCCACTTTGCCAAGTGCAATGCAATTCTAGCCTTTCTTTTTAAAATAGGCTTTTCCCATTATTTTATCTTATTTTACCTTATTTTATCTTATTGTTTTCTTACTTATTTTATTTTACTTTTTAAGTCTAGAGAAATTTCAGCCTTTTTCTAGTCTTCAAAAAATAGGAACAGCTGTAACGCTCACTTTTGCAAATTCTTTTTTCTTCTTGCTTAGGAGCCATGCTTTCTTTAGTATGGCTAGAAGCATCATAAAGATTAGCTTCTGTATACATGAACCATTTCTTTTCACTAGACCGAGTTCATAGTCATAAAGTCTGCTGCACTGTGTGTCCATGAGCAGATGGATTCCATTGTTGTTGTCACAGTCAATAGGTATTTTATCATACTGCTAAAGTAATTTCATTGGTAATTCTCTACTTTTCCTGGGACAATGAAATTTGAGAGAAATTTATAACTTGGAGGCCTTTTTCCATAAAAGTTTTTTCATATAAGTAACAGTTTGAGACTATGTCTTTGAATGGATTAAAGATGTTTAAAGATACTTGTTATGATTTTGATAAAGTATCTAGGTAATAAATGCCTATTGACAGGGGAAGAAAAGTGGGTTTGAGTTGTAAAATTAATTTATGCAAAATGTTGTCATAATAGGACTGCAGAAATTCATACTTCAATATTCAATTTATGAGTGAACTTTCAAATGGAAATTCAAGATGCACATTTAACTTGTTGCTTAACTGTTTTTCATTTTAGTTTATTTTATGTGCATGATTGTGAGTTCTTAAGTTTGAGAAAACCAGAATTCTATCTAAGTAATATTTTTGAATTGTGTGTGAATTATGTGGGCAGGTAGATATTGTTTGTGTTGGGTTTTTATGATGTTGCCAACACCTTGTTTAGGAGTAGTCAAATCAGTTAAAAAGCTAAAATATAAGAAAATACACTAAGTACATGTTTAAATGCAATTTATATTGTAGTGTTGATAAAAGCATTTTTTAATAATAAGTGCATTAAAAATGTCACCGTGACACCTGTCTTTTCTTGCTAAAAATGTACTTGGTAGGCAGGAACAAGCACATCCTAAAGGGTGTTTGCACACAGATTTTTATCTCATGGCTTCAAAAGCTAAAGGTGCCTCACCACCATCACAGTGAAGAGGGTCCTGTTCCAGACCTGTTTAACACCTTTAACAATTATCTGATCGAGTGCACCCTCAGTCAGTTTGCTGATGAAATCAAGCTGGGCAGGGCTGTTGATATGCTGGAGGGCAGGAAGGCTCTGCAGAGGGATCTGGACAGGCTGGATAAATGGGCCAAGGCCAATTGTGTGAGGTTCAACAAGGTGAAAGTTCTGGGTCCTGCACTTAAGTCACAACAACCAGATGCAGAGCTACAGGCTGGGGACAGAGTGGTTGGAAAGCTGCCCAGTGGAAAAAGACCTGGAGGTGCTGGTCAACAGCAGCTGAACAGGCGCCAGCAGTGAGCCCACGTAGCCAAGAAAGCCACTGGCAAAAAGACATGTAGATGTTGCACTTACGGACATGGTGTTGTGGTTTTGATACTGGCCAAAAGCCAGGCACCCGTGAAAGCTGTTCGCTCACCCTCTCCTGCTACAGTGAGGCAGAAGAGAGGGGGGAAAAAAAAAGGGCTCATGAGTTGAGATAAGGACTGGGAGACAACACTCTAAGGGCAAAACAGGTTCAAATTTAAAGGTATAAGGTAAATTTGTTATTAACAGTCAGAGGAGGATAATGAGAAGTAAAATAAGCCTTTAAAACACCTTTTTTTGCCCCCTGCCCCTGCCTCTTCTCACCAACAGCATAGGGAGACAGGGCGTGGGGGTTTTGGTCAGTTTGTCACACAAGTTCTTTTTCTGTTTGCTCAGACAGAGGAGTGTGTCCTATGCTATGCCGTGGGGTCCCTCCCATGGGAGACAGTTCTCCGTGAACTCCTCCAGCATAGCTCCAATCTCATGAGAAATGATCCTGCCAAAACTGCTGCAACGTGAGTCCCTCCCACGGACAAAAAGTCTTTCTGAAACTCTTGCAGTGTGGGTCACTCGTCCACGGGCTGCAGTCCTCTAAGGGTAGGCTGCTCTAGTTTGGAAGCAAGGGCTCTCTCTCTCTATCTCTGGAAGCAAGGGCCCTCTCTCTCCATTCAGGTCTCCCACTGGATCACAGCTCTCTCTGACATCCACCCGCTCCGGCGTAAGCACTATTCGCACAGGCTGCAGGTGGATCTCTGCATCCCCTGCGGTCTCCATGGGCTGCAGGGGGACACCCTGCTTCACCATAATGGCCTGCAGAGTAATCTCAGCTCTGGTGCTTGGAGCACCTCCTCCCTCTCTTTTTTTTCCACTGACCTTGGTGCCGCCATGCTGTTCTCTGTCACATGTCCTCACTTCCCCCTCTTCTCTGACTAGAAGAAAAACTGCTGCTTGTAGGTACCACTGTCAACAAGTTCCACCAATTCAAAGATTCTTGCAGGATCCCACAGCGCTGAGAGGTCAGTCTCATCTAGGCTCTGTGTCAGGGAGTGGCTTGCCATGATTTTGCCACCTGCCATGCGGCCGTGCTGCCACCACGTGGGCAGTGGCAGCTGCCGTGGTGCTGGCACTGTTTACTGCCTCTTTTCATGCAGGTCTCCAGGAAGAAGAAGCCGGCGCCACCCCTGCCCTCCTGCAGTGGCGTGTCTGGCTAGGGGCGGCCAAGCAGGCAAGGCTCACCGCAGACCTCACCGACGTGGCGGCGGCTGTGGTGCATTGCCGTGCGCTGTGCTGGGATGACCCCGGAGACAGCACCTTTCCACTCGTGGAAAAAACTGTACATGTGCTGTCTTGATTTTCTGCATAAAAATGTAACCACAGAGGCATTGCCAACCTATCTAATTGGGCCAGCAGCATGTCCATCTTCAGAGCCATCAGAGATTGGCTCTGTCGGACATGGTGGAAGCTTCTAGCAGCTTCTCACAGAAGCCACTTCTGTGGTCCTCCCCCGCTACCAAAAAACTAGGCTGTGCCAAATCAACACACATGCTTTAGTGGTGGAGCTGGCAGTGCTAAGTCAAAGGTTGGACTTGATGGTCTTAGAGTTCTTTTCCAATCTTAATAATTCTATTATTCTAATAATTTCTTCCTAATATCTAATCTAAACCTATCCTTTTTCAGTTTAAAGCCATTACCCCTTGTCCTATTACTACATGTCCTTGAAAAAAAATCCCATTCCAGCTTTCTTGTGGGCTTTAAGTACTGAATAGCTGCTCTAAGGTTTCCCTGGACCCTTCTCTTCTCCAGACTGAAACAACCTGTCTTCATAGGAGAGGTACTTCAGCTCTCTGATCATCTTCGTGACCCTCCTCTGGATTCGTACCAACAGGTCAATATCCTTCTTGTGTTGAGGAATCGCAGACCTGGATGCAGTACGCCAGGTGAGGTCTCAGAAGAGAGGCAGAGAGCAGAGGGCAGAATCACCCACCAGCCAGCTGCTAGCCACACTGCTTTTGAGTGTTGGCCACGCTTGGCTTTCTGGGCTTCAAGCACCTGTTACTGGGTCGTGCTGATCTTCTCACTGAGCAGCCCCCAAAATCCTTCTCCTCAGGGCTGTTCTCAATCCATTCTCTGTTCAGCCTGTATTTCTGATCAGAATATTACCCCAACCAGGTGCAGGACCAGTGACACCTGTCACTCTTCCATCATCCACCAATGCGGTAACTCCATAATAGAAAGCCACCAAATTTGACAGGCACAATTTGTCCTCTGTGTCATTTTGACTGTCACCAATCATCTCATTCAGAAAGACTTCAGAACCTGCGGTAAGTTTTAAAAAATACCTACAATTTTTTTGCATGTATTTTGTCTTAGAGCTCAAGCTTGAGAGTTCAATGATCAGTTGAAATGGAAGCAGAGGAATAGGAATTTTTGTATTTACAAAGGGGCAAAATATATGACAAATGTTAGATTAAAAGTTTGTTTAAAGGTAAGCCGGGACTGCTACATATACCTGATTTAACTTACCTGCAGTATTTTTCATGAATGAGAAGCTGAACTGCCCATTTTATAGAATCTGAATCAGCATTTTAACTGACAGGTTTTAAGACAATCTTATTCATGAATCTCATGGTTATCTCAACCCTCCGTGCCCCCTACCAATGAGATAGAGGGAAGAAACAGGAAAGAAAGGGAAAGAAAAGAAAATAGAACTCGTGGGGTGAGGTAAGAACAGTTTAATAATTGAAACAAAGTGAAAGATAATAATAACAACAATAATACTATTACTACTACTAATAATAATTGTAATTAAAAAAGAGAGAGAAAGAGTGAGAGAAAACCCAAGAAAGACAAGTGATGCACAATACAATAGCTCACCACCCCCTGACTGATGCCCAGCCTGGCCCCAAGCTATGATCAGCCTTCCCTTTCAGGTAACTCCCCCCACCATTGAGCATGATGTTCTCTAGTGTGGAATATCCCTTTGGCCAGTTTGGGTGAGCTGTCCCATCTGTGCTCCTTCACAGCTTTTTGTGCAGCTCCTCCCTGGCAGAGCATGAGACACTGAAAAGTCCTTGACTTTGGGTAAGCACTATTAGCAGCAACCAGAACATCCATGTATTATCAACATTTTTCTCACCCTAAATCCAAAATACAGAAGAAAATGAACTCTATGCCAGCCAAAATCAGGACACTGAGGTACTGAACTATGTGTTCTATATGTATTTACATTTCCTTTTCTGCAGTGTGGTAACACTGATTGGCCACTGCAGTCATCTCCACAGTTATCCTTTATATAATGTCTGTCCTTGTCCAGAAGACCTGCTGTGCTCCAGTTTTGTTTAAGTTGTCTTTTAAGGGAATTTCATCTTCCTCTTCACCATCTGATCAGCATAGACAAGGAGTATGGTATAGTTCCCCTGGCTCTTGAAGAAAATGGGAGAATCCCAGTGTTTCCATTTCATCTATTCATGATTTGATACTTCATTGCAATATTCTATATCTCTGATTCTGTTCTTCTCATATTTTCCAGTTTTATATTAGAATACTGCTGTCCAGCTGTAATGAAACAATATTTAAACCTTCATGGTATTTGTTTAGTAAGTATGAAAGAAAAAATGAATTATTTTGACTGAAAGGTCACATTTTACCTCCCAGTTGAAAGACAATGTTTTGAAAGTCAGACAAATATAAAGTTTCAGAAAACGTCTTTCTGTAATCTTGGTGTTTCATAAAGTTGTGTATTAACAAAGTATGTAAATGCTACCTATGCATGTCCAGAGACAGTGCCTTTGCTTTTTCACCATGCCTCCTTGAACTGCTGGAGGTAAGGTTTTTTTGGGTTACTGAAAACAAAAGCTTAGGAACAGAGGATAGTATTCACATAGTAAATGTAACTTAGAGGGAAGCCACTTTTTTGCAAGAGGTTTTTGAATAATTTTTTGAAGACTTCGGGTTTGCTTAATCTGCCTGACAAATTGTTCTACAGAGAAGATTCTCTTACTCTTCTGTTTTGTTATTACTATATTTCCACAGTTACATAGAAATAGAGTGACTGTTATAATTCCTAAGTCCTATCTTGGCTTTTGAGTCCAATGACAACCGATGCGTTTCTTGTTTTCACTATTAAGTCAAAATTCTGTAAACCAGAAGCTGGCAAAGCAGATTGCAGAGAGACCTTTCAGTGGCCCAAGCAGAGGAGAATTGTAGGCAATAGCAAAATGCTGATAAAACTTGGTTTTGTCATCAGTTTTAGGTACAATAAGCTTGAAAATGTAAGTGAATTAAGGAATCAATGGTCATATCTTTATACAAGAACAGTGCTTCCTATTGAAAAGGATATGAAGGAAGTAATTTTCATAAAATGATGTGATTGCTTAGGCTAACTGGTTTTAATAGCCATTAACAGCTATTAACATCTTAAGAAATTTTTATATTTTTCTAATTGAAGGAAACTGTTGGATATAAAAGTTAATAATGTGATGAACACAGCTTAATTTTAGTTAAAGAAATCACCCAGATTATTCTCAAAACATTTATTGAAAGTAAAACTGATGCAGAAGCAGTTTGCTGTGATTTGTTTAGATAGGTATATGCTTAGTGTTTTCCAAAAAGTAAATTCAAAGAACTCCCTAATCTTCTTTAAATACTCTTCTGCTGATAATTCTGGTAGTTGTTGTGTCCTTAGAGACTTTCCTACTCTTCCCTACAAGACTTCCATAGAACTTCTTGCAAACTTTGGAGAAAAGTCTACAGAACATCTTCATGCAATAGATGGCACTGCAAATCTCTGGCAACCAGCCCAAACCTTAGGAAAGGCAGTCTGAGTTCTGGGCTTTTAGAATGGACTTACATCCTTCCTTGTTTGGGAAGTATGGGCTACTACCAACCTGTACCTTTCCATCCACTTACTGACAGCTTAGGTCTTTTTTGAGTGAATGAGGAACAGGATAATTATCTGGCTTCTCTCTATAAACTCCTCTGGCATGTTCAGCTCTGCAAGAGCTGAAAGAGTCAGGCAATTTGAACTAGGAGTCAGAGAGAAAATAGAGAATAGGGGCTGCATTAATGTCAAATTAAGGAAATTAAGGCATAAAATCATATAGCTCCTGAAATATAAATGCTGCTTAAATTCTTACTGGTGTTTCCAAGCTGACAAACAAGCGTTAAAAAGCGACTCTTTCAGCATATGTTTAAATGATTGCGGTATTCTGCAATCGTAACTGCCCCAGGTTATCAACCTCGTGCAGACACCTGCACATGTGTAGGTCAGTTTACAAACATGTGATTACTTGCTAAACTACAGCTAATAATATATATCCCCTGCATTCTCTTCTTCCTGCTTCTTTAGTTACTTCATTAACTTCCTAAAATTTAAATTTAATTTAAAATCTAATTTTAAAATGTTGTCCTTTTTTTCTGAATACATATATTTTTTACCAGCTTTTTATGTTAATGCTTTTATTGTTGTTAACTTGAGCTTTGTTAGGGAATAGACAAAATGTTTCCTGGACAGATAAGTTTGTTGACTTCTTAAAAGTGTATCATGAACATACAGCTGTTATTCAAACATATCTAAGAATCCTTTTTGGAACTTCTGCTTTGGAAGAAGATCATAGCAAAAAAAAAAAAAAAAAAAAAAAAAACCTAAGACCATCCTGCAACANCTAAGATCTTTAAAAGAAGAGCATATTTTGTGGCAATGCTATTCTGTGACAAGACAGAGTGTATTTCCTGGAATGTGTTGTTGATCTTTGTTTACAAGGGATTCTTTCCATCTCCAAAAGCAGATACTCAATTTGTAATGCCAAGTTTTAATTCCTGCTGTTAGTGGCTACATTTTGAGAGATAATTACATGGTGTGGAATTAGTACAGAAGTATGTTTACAACATCAACCTTCTCACTGTTTTGAATAGTGTTAATTTATAATGAAAGATTTCTATACAGTGTCAGTTGATAGCGCTAAGATACCTCTAAGATTTTTTTGTTTCTTCAGTTATTTTACAATCCCTCAAAATAGAGTTCAGGGAGGGACATAATGAATGTTACCATGTAGGATTCCACTAGGGCAAAGAATTTATGAAAGGGGGATATATGCCATCAGCTGACTGGAAGGTGGTCTAGGAACTCTGTTGTGCTGTCAATACCAAAAGAGTATCGGTCAGGGATTATTTCTTCTAATTTCCTTATATTTTATCAATGTTCCTACATCCCAAGACATCTGTCATGTTTAAAGCATAAAATAATCTTGCAACAAATTGAGGAAGCTTCATAAGCATACAATCTGCTCCTATCCAATGAACTGGAGGTTAGAAGTTCTAATGTGCAGAAACTTTCTCAAATTATGGATGATTTTTGGCTTTGTAATTTATTTTTAATAAGCAATGTAATCATTGCATTTCTTTTCCCAAGAAATCATTTGTGGCTATGGGACTGTGAAATCTTCTCCTGCTCTATATGATCCTAAATATTTATTTCTTCTATATCAAAACTGCTTTAGCTTTCTGAAAAATCAGTCAGGGGATTGCAAGTTGCTGGGGTTATGGCTGGACATGGCAAACCAGTCTCAAGGCCAGCATACTCATCTGGCCACCCAGAAGAAAGGAAATAGAAGTAGCCATTGGAAATCACCTACCTCTTCAATGCATAGATAGCTTTTCCATTTCCTTAAGTAGGTTTAACTTGCTTCTCAGGAGATTTAATAAACACTGCTGTGTTCATAATTTAAAAGCTACTTTTCTTTAAGGCTTACTGAATTTGTGTCACTTAGCTTTCTGATCATTCAGCCAAGCTGCTTATTTGACTTCCTTCTGAGTGACTCATGTTTGGAAAAATGGTTTGTACTTGTACAGTTAAAAACCTGGTAAATATTGAGTGCTTTGTAGAAATAATTGTGCTTGTTCTGTGAGAAACAAAATATACTCCTGCCAGTTGGCTGAGGATTTGCATCATCAGCCTGACCTTTCAGCCAAACCTAGGTGCTCAGTTACAGCTGACCAAAACTGGTCTGTAGATGTTGTCAGACTGACATCTGTAATAATTGCACAGAAAATGCTGTTTATAAGGATTTGAGCAAATATTATTATACCAGCATACATTTTTGTGAACACAGAGATGCAGTCAAAAATCTCAATTCTTGCATGAAACTGGATGTGGAATAATACTGTTTGTCTGGGTTATGCTCATGGTATGAATCCCATAGTGAGGGTTAGTGAGGCAAATAGGCACACAGAAACTGTGTAGGTAATTTTCTTTTATATGCCTCACTGTCCTATTCACAATTTCATGCTGCATTTTTCTTGCTGTATGGCCTTGTTGCTGGTTAGGTGAGATTACTGACACAGACGTGAAGACTCACCAGAAAGTCTTTGGTCCAGTCCAGTTACATTCACCAAAATCGTGGTTTGAGTGGATTTTTATGCTACAATTTTACCAATCTGGAGTCTTAGCCCTTGGCTTTCAGTAGTCTGTGCTTTTTACATTCACCCACGGTTAGCTTTTGACTTTTATTTAACCAATTATTTTCCAAGAAATTCCCTGGCATGCTTTGGAAGCCAAAATACATCCAGCAGGCAGGTTGGTTACATTCATCGTAGTTTGAAGGCTGAGACTTCCCTGGCATAGATGCATTTGCTCTGTATCAGTTGGTCTCAGTGCTCAGGAATGTTCCTAGGTACATTTCATTATGACAATATAGATGTAGCCTAGATGTCTGGCCCAGACAACACTCTGACTGCCTTCTTCCCAGAAATATGTAATTTGTTAAGTGTGATGCTCCACTTAATTGTGTAGAATGGACATCTGTGCGTGCACAGAAGCACCCTGCACTGCAAGGTAAGAGCCTGTCTCCTGCCAAAAAGATGTGCTGTAGCTGTAGTGCTTCACTGCAGAGGCCAGAGAGTCATGAAGGAACAAAAGATCTGGAATTCTGGTCCTTGCAGCCAACCTTGTTGTTTGTGTCTGATTTTTGATCCTATGCTCTTACTTTCCTGTCCGGAAAGGGCTTTTACTCCAAGTATGTTATTTTTCACATAACATCTTGAGACACTTGTTAATGGCATTGGAGATATTCTACTCCAAAATGCAGGTTGCCTAAAATGAAGGTCTTTGAGAGCTGTAGGAATTATGCAAAAGGCAAATGATACCATCATTTTCCCTCTATTCCTTCTTACCATTTACAAAAGGGCTATCATTTCTGATTTAATTATCTGTCCTCAGAAGTAGCTGAGCAACCAAAGTGCTGAACAGATAGAGGATTTTCCACTGTTTCTCACTGTCTGGCTTTAGTGCCTGGTTTGGTGTTCTTAACCATGGGAGCACTAATGGTTTTCCTGCTGGTACAGAAAGAGAGACGGTTGAGATAAATTTAATTGATCCACTTATTAAATTTTAGTCACTGGGATGCCTAAGTAAAACCTGGCCTGCTGGCCCTTAGTCTCTCATCATTGCTGGCATTAAATCCTGGCTTCACTGAAGCCAATGGAGACATTCCATCTCTGATTCGGTTTTGTAAACACAGGCATCTCTTGAGCCTTTGAATATCCTAGGGTATTCCACCTGGAATCTATATTCTGTTTAAGAAAGATGCAAGTTTCCTCCTCTTCTGCTGTCATATCTGCTAAAGGATTTGGATATGGTAGTACAACTCAAATGCCTCTAAATGCTCGTGTTTACATTACTGAATAGAGAGCCTTCTTTCACAAAGCAGAGCCAGGATTTTCTCTCTTATCCTTAGTTTTTTATAATCACAGTGTTTGTCTACAGGTCCTTTGTGTGGTTGGAGTTTTGATTGTGTGCTTAATAAATGATTAATTATCCTCTTTTCCTTTTCTGCTTGCTCTGGACTTTTTTCCTGTGCACATACGGCTTTGTAAACCAGTTGCCCAGTGACTCCTCCCAGTCGTGTTTGACTGATCCATGGCAAGGGAATAGATACAGATTATCAAACCTTGTGAATATCTAACCCATTAATTTTACTCCTTGTCTTATTTTAACATTTCATTAATTTTTGCAGTCACTTAGATTTTGGAACAGCATGCAAGCATCTGGCAGAAACCCAGGACAGTATGCTTCCCTGTCATACTTGCTCTTACTGTGAGTTGAAGTTTTATGGCTGTAGAGTAAATTATCCTCTATCTAATCTTTACATTTTAGAATGTCAAAAGTACATGTTTTTATGAAATTTCTGGGGCTATCCTGGGTTCGGTTCAAAACACATATTACTTGGAAACTCTTGTAAGGTACACATAGTACATTTTAGCTTGTGCTCACTCCAGAATAGCTGAAGTTCTCAGCTGTGATAAAATGGCATCATTAAACTCTGATACTTGCCTGTTCCTTCATGAAAGGCAGGGCAAAAATCCTTTATATAATAAGGAACTGGCAGTCTGGTTTCTGCATGGAAATGCTACCTGTTAAAGTGAAAACTGTAACTATTACACTTCTTTCTTACATTTTTCCTTAAAACTTCCTTGAGCTGTGTTAGCTGCAGAAAGCCTTGGAGTTAGACCACTTGTGCACATACAAGCAATTGTGGATGACCACCATGCTTCATAAAGTTTCAGTTATGCTCTCCCACTTGTCACTTTTGCTGTATCCCATCCACAGTGTTTCAGATTTGTTGCATGCTTGGCCAGATGCACCACGATGCAGTTACCTAATCTTTCTCATTTTTCTATTCCAGTCATGTCTTTTGAACTTTATTTTAACTCTTTTATAAAAGATATCAGATGCAAAGTTATCTGTCATGTTTCTCTGATGAGTCAGGTGCCTTCAAAAACAGAAACTCTTTTAGGAATAGATGATCCTTGGGAATACACCACAGTAAATATGAAGTTGAGTGATTTTTTTTTTTTTCCAATACCCAGTAAAGTTGTGGATAGACCTGTGATGCAGTTTTCGCTTCACAACAAAGGTAGTTTACCTTCAACATAGACACAAACTGAAGTACTACAAATGCCAATGATGTTAACAAAGTAAGTCAGAAAAATACCAGTTCTTTTTTTATAACTCTGGAGACTCCACACTAAACAGGGACAAGTAACAGAGTATCATTGTGCATTATGGTTGTGGACAACAGTTCTGAATAAGCATCCTTGTGTAACAAAGTGAACAAACCATAATGGAAGAGCAGGAATCTCACTTTTCTAGCTCTCGACTGTCTAGAAATGAGATTGTTAGCTGGCTGATATGATGAAAATATCTAGCTGTGAAAGATTTAAACACTCCTCCCTAGCTATAAAAGTACATGGATCTAAATGCTATTATTGCAAGTCAGAAGGAACCTGCCTAGGCGTATAGGCGAAGTGTTGAGTATAGTGGAACTTTTCTTATCTCTTCCACCAGTACGTTACTTTTCTCACGCTTTATGCTTCCATGCAGATCTCTTTTGACAAATGTAAGAACTTTCAAGCACTAGCAGTGCTTCCTGTCTACAGGAGTGGTCCTCTGTTTTGTTATCTGTCGTACATGTCACTAGCAGTATGGGCTGAAGATAGGGTATTGGTGGAGGAAGTGCTCTGCCACAGTATTAGAAGCTTTTCCACTCTCCTGCAGCATCAAGATGCTTTTCGTCTTTCACATCCATGAACGTGTGGAAGTACTGTTGTTGCATGCATTTGTTTCCCAAACATCTCTGGGATTTTCTGCCATACAAATGATGATGGCTCTCAATCCATGCTGGGGCCTCTTCAGTCAATGAGAACTTTGACCAGGGATGATATACATTATAATTTTTGGATGATATCTACAACTTCTTGAAATTACTGTAAAAATCTTCTGTCTCAGGATAGTTGTATATAAGACTTGACAGTTTCCTTGTTTTTATGAGTGCAATATGAAAAGGCTTAGAAATAAATATTCTATATAGTATCAAAATTTCACTGCTTTTTGCAGTGCTATATGCCAACACAGTGTATTCAGTTGTCTTCTTAGCCCAGACTGAGCTAAAGTACATGCCGTCATGAATGGACCTGGCAGTTCAGAGGTAACATGTTGTGTATGTGGAGCCAGAAGCAATAATATCCATAGCACATAAGGAATTTACTGCACACTAATATCAATATAAAATATATGACTCAGTCCTAGCATGCTAACACTGAAACCCTTTCACAGTCCTGAAATGGACTCTTTGTTCTAGAGGTGCTGCCAAAGGAAACAAAATTCAAAGGTAAACAGCCTGTAGCAGGTAACAGGACTGATGGAAAATACATTTTTAGAGACAATGGAGATGTTCTCAAGAGCTATGAAAACAGTTGCTGGGATGCTGTGGTTACAGAGGCAAAATGCTTTTTGTCAAACTGTTTAATAGTTATGAAGCTGAAATTGCAACATATGTTATCAATTAACAAAACGTAAATTTGCTAAAGTAATTTTACATTCAGAAATTACAGAAGAAAAATTTCCCGGAGCATAGTCATAAACATTTCTTTCAGAAGCAGAAGGAGTTCATATGGACACAAAATATATTTTAGCTATGCCTGTGTTAAACGGCTCAAATTTGCCAGTGTAAAGAGGTGACACTCTGTGAGGTCAATATATACCAGGAGCATCCTAGTTCTGCATCTCACCCATCTGAGTGGTCATTTTATAATTAATTTATCTAAGGGAGATAAAACATTCTTTTCTGCCTAATCATGCAGATGAAAATACCCCTCTTTAATATTTGCAGTCTGGCTATAGATAAAAAACATGTAAATGCTAACCTTCAGTAACCTATATAGTATATTTATTTGTTAAAGGGGTTTCGGGTATAGTCTAAAACTTTCCTTTCAAGAGTGACCCTTTGTGACTTGCTTAAATAAGAAAAAAAAAATTGGCTAAGCTAATATTCGAAACAAATAAGGGGTATCGAGATGTATGAGACAGACCTCCAAACCAAACAGGGATAGTCTGTTTGAGGCAAGGAGAGAAGAAATTATGTTCTATGAGAAATGGCTAATGCAGAAAATACGCAGGAGAAGGCAGAAGATAATGCTGAGAGAATGTTTTATTGGCAGAATAAGTATCTGATTTGAAGAAATATACGCCAGGATGCCTGATGGAGATGCTGAGAAAACTCACGCAGTACAGGTATTCCAATAAATAGGAAAGAATTTCAGGTGGACAATGATTTGCTGAGTATACTGCACGTATCATGCTATACTATGCAAGATTCAAGATTCACTACAGGTGTGTGCTGAAAGAGTTGCAAGATCATCAGCCTGCTTTTTTTTTTAAAAAAAAAAAAGTATTTCAATGTATATATATTTGTGACATCGTTTGAGCACCTTCTTATGTTTTGGCAAAAGTATAGCAACATTTTTTTACAATTAAAGGAATTATACATTAATCACAGCTAAAATTTCACCAGCAAGGACGTTTTCAGTGCTCATTTTACTTATAAAAGAGACCCTAAATGGAGTGTATTCTGCTTAGGAGAACAAAGTATTGTAATGTATAATTGCCTGTATTGATAATGCAACAATTTCTTTTCCAAAAATTGACATTCAGATTTATCAAACACTAGGATCAAAGCTGAAGGTACTCATTAAATCACAACTTTAGCTGTTCATAGGTTTAAGCCAGAATTTTTAAAATAAACTTTTTATTTTATATGCATTAATTATTAATTGAATTTCCATATCATAAAGTCTATTTATCATCAAGAATGGGCTAGTTTACATCTGACAACTCCATGAAAAATGGACTAAGAGAAGCCAAATAAATTACAAAAAGCTCATGAAATTGTTTTGCCATTGATGTTTTTCCTTTTTTCCACTTTAACTGACAACTGATTGAGAAAAGCAAACATCCATTTGCAGTTGTGTATAAACCTTAATTTCACCAATAAGTCTTATTAGGCTGTGCTCTTAAAAAGCTCATAGAGTCTAAATTGTAAAGGGGATTCAAGCCTCTGACCCTTAAATATATGAACAGGAAATAAAAACCAAAAAATAGATACCCCGATACTGCAAAACTGACAAAAATACAATGCTCTTTTATATATAAGAATATTTATATTTCTTCTGCAGTTTTAGTATGTCACAATCTCGCTGAATAATGTAAATAACAAAGACCATGCTTGTAGCCTCCAAGCCTAGTAGAGCAGAATGGCACAAGGATTGGCTGAAATACATAAAGAAACACCAAATGTGAACCCCCTCTAGGTCTTTGAGAATTCCCAGTCCTGCGAGCTAACCAAAGCTTATTAGGAGAGGTAATGAACAATTACAATACAAAACAAATACAACTACAATACCAACACTTCTGTATTGCTTCCAGTTCCCTTTCTAGTGTTCAAGGCTTGCTGGGGACTTTTACACACATCCTGTTATACTGTATTACAAGTGCCAGGCATTCTTTGGGGCTTTTTTATTATATTTTTGAATGCTAAATTAAATTTAGTTACCCCTGATTCTGATCACAGACTTAGGGTAAGATTTCTAAGCAGCACAAGAACCTAATAATTTTTATCTACCTAGTACTTAAGACCCTGGTACTTAACTGTAGTGACATTGCTGCAAGTGAATGATTGTGTAAAATCCTTGGTTCCCTTCTTAAGAGATGCTCTGTGCTTCCTGGAACATAACAAGTGCCTCAGGTGTACAGGTTGATATAGATGCTTAGAGCATTTAGTTCTGCATCTCCTAAGAGACATGCAGAACTTTGAAGCACACTGCCATTGGTACAGCACTAAAACGGAACAAGTTGTTCTTCTAACCTCAGCAAATACTCTTATAGTTCTCAGGAGCCTTTTCTGTCTTTGATAATCTTAGACTTTGTGTTACAGGTTCTGCTAAAAGCAAAGGTAGGGGCATAGAGCTCTTTTTCTGCTACATTTCTTTGCAAAGCTCATGTCATTACTTATGTTTATTAACATCAAGGTGCTTTGCTGCCTTTCTCCTTACAGTTCTATTGCACTATCAATTAAAAAGACCACTGCAAAAGCAGATCTTTGCTTGGAAAAGTATGACTTCAATATGTAAAAGACTTTACACTTGAACTCACCATGACTTCTTATAAGCACCTGTTAACTGTAAAATGACCAGTGTTCTTTTTACCTGTATCTATCTGTAAAGCTCAGAAAAAAAAATAAATACAGAAAACAGAGAAGCAGAGGCAGAGAAATATAAGCAGAGAAGGCAGATAAGCATTTTTAAATATAAATTTGAAACATTTAATATGAAGTAGGAAACTACATGAAACCTTGACAATTCTTTACCCCAAAATGTAGCAGATCTTTTATAGTTTTGTGTGTGAGAAATTTAAATGCTGTAACTTAGATTTATATATTAAGCCTTCAATTTATCCAGAAAGATACAATTAATTTTGAACAGCTACATGGAAAATAATGATTTGTGATTGTGAACGCAGACAGAATCAGAATGCCAGGGCCAGAGATATTGTAATTCCATTTCTCTTCACATATGTCTTGGCTCAAAAACAGAGGAATGTTTTCTGTCAAACATGCATTTTGTCTAATTGCTTGATTACTACATCCCCGTAAGTGATAGATTACACATAAAATAAGGAATGGTATCAAGACTGGTACCCAGAATCATCATTCTTCATATTGGTGTCTGCTAGGGTTTTTTTGGTGAATCTCTAATATTACTGTGAGATGTGAAGAAAGCAAGCCATATATAGTAAAGAAAAGCAATAAAAGCATAACATCACTTATTGATTTGAAAACAAAATTCATATAAATTCCAAAGTGACCACTTGTTTGGCTGTATTCGTGCACTATATTTATATTACTACTGGGTGATGCCAATTCTCACTCACGTCTTGATAAGAAGAGCTATCAAAGGATAAATCCATCTTCTTTGTTCCTTAACCACCCATTTGACATGTCAAAATTATATTATTAAATAATTATAGAAAGTAATTCTAGTAATATTTTTGTTAGCTTTTCTGTTTGGAGGCCTATTTCAGGAGGATTTCCTCATCCTCAAATATACTTTGCAAATGTAAATTCAAGTATATTATATTGTCTTTTTCATGCTACTTTTATTGACTGGGAAAATTGTTTCATAACATTAGGACAAAAGTAACCTTTAGTTCCTAATCTGAAATTTCAGTTACGCATTGCATAATTATTTCGCAGTAAAAACTAACAATTCTATGATTAAAAAAAAATTTGAAATATACAAGCAACAGTAATAATGTAAGTATTTTTCCTGAATAATAGAAATAATAAGAGTATGTACCATTTAATAGTAAGTATTTTAACAGCAACATGTACTCTTTTAACCAAACTTTTCTGAGCTAACCTCACCATCTACATGCAGTTGACAAATACACTAACATACATCTAGAATAAATACCATCCACTGCTCTGAATTAACAAACAGCCTGCAAATGGTCAATTTACATTGACTTTCTACATATGTCTGTTTCAGGTTCATTATTCTTTCTATTTCACTTGCTTCAGTTATACCAAAAAGGAAATTGGAGAGGGTAGCATATTATTTTTGTATTTTAAACAACTTAGTAACATGTTTTAATAAGGAGACCCAGCATTTTCCTCTTATGAAGCAGAAAGTCAAAAAGATAATTTTGGTGTTAGGCGTATAGTCTTTCCTCTGAAAAAAAGGTTGGAATTTGACAAGGTCTAACCTTTAAAATCCTGAAAATCAAATTTAGGCATTAAAGTTAACAAGGTTTTCAAAAGTGTAGTACAAGGAAGCCGGATACCTGGAAGATGTAAAGTATTACTCAGATACTAAGTATTGGTATTTAAAATGATGAAATATTTAAAAACAACCAAAATATTGACTAAGCTTCCTGAATTTCCTTTTATGAAATGAAGAAATTTCATCACAGCAGGGTACCAAGATGGCTTACTGTACACTTTTGGAATCTGGGCCAGCCCTGGTGATGGGGATCTCAGTAGCAGCGACAAGCTGCCATGAGGGTTAGGGTTCAGAGAGCTGCTCCAGAGACACCAACACTCAAAAAGGCATTGCAAGGGCATCATGGCAGAGTGCCAGCATTGCTGGCTCCACGCTTTTTAATCTCTGCCACCTACAGCAATGAGGATCTTCGCCAGCGTTCTGAGCTGCCTTTAGGGTTACGGCGTATAGAGTAGAAGAGCCTAGAGCTCCAGGGACACCGGGGCTGGAAAACACATGCCAACAGGATCACGGCAGAACCACAACTCTGCTGCCTCCTCACTTTGCAGATTAGTTTCATGCCTGGGGATGGGCACCTCTGCTGTAGACCCAAGCTTGCTTAAACTTTAGTGTGAAAAAAAAAGGATTGAAAATTAATAGCACATGTTAAGCAAACCTTAGGTAATATCTTTCTATAATCCTAGTTAATATCTTCCTACATAATTGGTGGTAACACTGAAAGATTTGTATTTTAGATAAAAAAAGGATTAAAATAAAATTCTGAACTTATCAAAGAGATCAGCAAGTCCTGACCTCAATATATTTGATGCGACGTTTAATTTAAATTAGTGTCTAACATGACACAATGAGATAATTTTGGAACACAATAGCAATATTGAATAAAATCTTGAACGAGGCTAGTATTCAGACTAATAACCTGAAGCCATTAAGTGGCACTGCTGCTGTTCATTTTAAGCTACAGCCTGAGAGTTGTTTCCTTGTAGGCAGAATTTGAAGAAGAATTAATTTTGCAAAATGATTAGGGTCAGAATAAAGTTACTTCTGGAAATCTCTCTTGACTGGGCAAGTTGAAATCGGAAAGAGAGTGGGCAGAAAGAGATTTGGTTGCTACTTAACAATTAATTTTCCTCATCTATTTATCATGGTAGCTTTCAATTATTTACCATTTATTCCATGTGCTACTGTAAGGTCCAAGGATGAGAAGCAAGTGAACTAAATTATCTGGCATTCGTCTTCATGAGCTTCTGAGCTGTCATAAGCTCTCTAGCACAGCATGTGCCTTCAGTTGACACTTCTGCAAAAGTGACTTTGCAGCCTGAGCTTTTGTAGGAGCTCCTGTGTGTAGAGTGATCGGGAAGGCCTGTGTGACTGCCTTAGCTTGGTTACAGACTGATATAAAGAGCATGTCTTTCATGCCATTCAAGACGGATGTGAACTTTGAGTCAGCTTTTAGGCCTCTTATAATTGTTCAGATATCAAGCGAAGACTTCAGTGAGAAAGTGAACTTTCATTATCCCAAAAAGCTATAATGGGTCCCAGATACAAAATCAAATTAATATTTAATTTTTTTTTGCACCAATTAACCATTTAAATACAATGAGAGTGCAGTGTAGTGCCAATAGTCTGCTTCTGGCTATACATAACTCCTAAGTGATTTCTATAATGCAGATGCTTCTGGGAAGGAAGGTTTTTTGGATTTTTTGGTCAGTAGTTGAGATGGATCTGCACTGAATAGTGTGGTGACGTCAGGGGGAGTAGGAATTCACAACACTGTGCATGCCTCAAGTTTTAATCTTCAGACTTGCATAGTTTAAAATTACATCTGTCTGGATGTACCACTGAAAGGATTTTTCCAACACTGTCTCCTGATCCAATAAGCTTTAAATTATTTCTCCATGAATTTTCATGAGAAAATTAAACTAGATTTTGTTGCTATGAGAGAAGGGAAAATATGACATTTTTAACCTCAGGAATCAGACTCTCATTTAACTATATTTAAAATGTAATTCTGAACCCTTGCTCTAATTCTGTTGCGTAGTTTTCCTCATAAAAGCGGAAAGTAAGCCAAGAATGTATTTACGGCCTACAGTAGCTGAAACAGCAGTTTGTTGGAAAGATCGTGCCACAGCAACTGTGGATGTAGGCTGGTTTCGGTGCCTGCCCCCCGGTCCTGCCAGTTGCCAGGCAACACTGGCAGTCCCAGTATGTCCTACACTGCAGATCGAGCTTCCTCTGCACATACCTTCTTTCATCATGGCTTTAGCTATTCCTGATTCCGGCACAATGGTTGTCTCTTTTTACACTAGAGCTGCATTTATTACCTATTAAAGACCACTCTAGTAGCAACAATTAACCTTTCACATTTCTGAATATTTTCACTTCCAGGGTGACTTACCCATACAGAAATTGCTCTGTGAAATACAATCATCTCTTGGAACAAACAACTGTTTTGTCACAGCAGCAGAACTCACAGCTTTTTGGGACATACAACGAGAAACAAAACAGCTATTTAAACAACACGGGCCTCTATTTCAACAAGTGGACTTAAGTAGACAGGATTTAATTAGGCAGCTGTAGTTTAGTTAGAATGAGGCTAATGCTGTTGCTCTGAAAATGTTTCCTTTTCTTTACATTTACTTTGAAAATCAGGGTGAAATTATTTGAAAGCTAGTAAAACAAGAAGAGCACAAGGTCTTAGCACCTCAGCTTTTTGTAGTGTATTTAAAAATAACTAATTGTAGTCTCAGTCTGTGTTAAAAACATGCAAGTTTTCCTCTAGCAGTCACTAATTCAATAAATAACCTGCGTAATAGGATGGATTTTCAAGTCACAAGGGTTTAGTAGTAGGCTGTGGTACCTGTAACAGCTTCTCCTCATCAACAATTGTTGCATAGGCTTGTTTGCTTTCTCAGTGATACTTCTCATCTTATTTGGACTTTTGTCTCTTGCTACTACACCTGGCAATGCTATTGCCAGAATTGTTGTTGGCAGGCTGTAAAAAGACAGGATTGGAAAGAAAGGACAGCTTCAGAAGCTAGTGATTAGGAAAGAACACACAGTGCATTACTCACATTTGTGTATCCATAGACACTTTAACAACCTTGTTTTAAGAGCTACTGATTATTCACTTAAAATATCACTACCCCCATTAACACAACAATACTTTGGTTATAAGTGCTGTTATCTGAAACATGTATATAATAGAAACCTCTGAATAATAAATACACAATAATTCTGCTGGGACAGTTTGAATTCAAGCTACAGTTGCAGAATCATAACTGAAGGCAAAATAATGTGATAAAAGGATGTCTCTACCTTGAAGTTTATTACTACACTTCACACATGGTTAGCAATATGAAGTAGAAGATCCAAATGCCCTGCAAGCTTTGTTGGCTGGAATCTGATGAAGAATGGTATCATCGGTGCTATTGCCATCCTTCTAGAGTGACAAGTGTCCAGTTTTGTAATTACAGGTGTTGCAATAAAACCTGTTCATGCCAATGTAACCTGGTTTTACACTGCTGTAAACCTCCCCACGCCTGTGTTTGGCAAGTCCTGATGGTGTTTAGTGGTCTGTTGTTCACTTCGACAAAGTACAGGCAAGGAAGGCTGTTCAGCAAAAAGATTTTGTTGGAATGCAGACCTTATAAATGCCTGCTCATACTTTAAAAAGGAAAACTACTGACTTAGAAATGTCTATTTAAATATTTTGCTGCTTCTCTAAATGTGCAAAGAGCTTCTCAAAGCATTCTTCTTCAGAGTAATTAGGAGGAGAAGGAGGTACCATTTAAATGATTCTTATTTCTGACACAGTATGTAGATAACCCTCCTGTTTGGAAAAATCAAGCTTTCTGAATGCCATTTACTTGAGTCTATAGTGCTTTAGTGATCTCTTCTTGACATAAACACCAAAGTTTAGGAGTCAGACAATATCTAATTTTATACTTGGGCTCAAACAAGTATGGTGGTACTCAGATCTGCTTAATGGCAGCTTTCTAATAATGCAACAATAGACATTATGAGTTCAGTTGGCAGCCACTCCCACACAGAGCCACCTACACATCACCAGAATCCAAAGCTGAGATTTTAGATTTATATTATGAGACCTATAAAGTTATTAAGAAAAACCTCTTCCTGTCAGTGAGAAGATGCTTTTAGAGCACTTTTTTCCAACCAACAAATGATCTTGATTGGAATTTTGGTACCATATTAATATTTCAGCCTAGTGATAATTTTGCCTACTTGTGATAGGGAGGAAGTAAAAATTTGCAGCTATTACAGTTACAGCTAACAAAACTCAAATTTCTTCTCAGTCACTTTAGCTCTTTTGATCCTGTTGATGGTTTTAACTTCACCGTGAATACATTTCTGTGCCATGTAAGCTAGGAGTTAAAATACTTCAGTATTAGAGTGTTATACAAGAAGAGCTGCATGCAGAAAGCTTTTAAACATAATGCTAAATTTATGTGACTTAGCAAATGAATATTTCCACTATTTGAAAATATTTCTGTTTTTCTTTACTTAAAGCTATGGCACTCTAAACCAAACTTCATTTAATGTCTGAAAATTACTCCGTCAGGTAGGTGAGAAGTAGCTTGATATTCTTGCTTTAACTGTTCAAAAAGTGTGCTGCTCAGAAACTATTTCGACGAGTGGTAGGAATTTCCCCATGATTGCATTGTTTTATTGTTTAGAAACCTTATAACTGAAATATTTTCTTTTTCATGTTTCATTCTTTGTACAGCAATGAAGGAAAAGGGTTTCAAACAACTATTACATCCTCCATACAAATCTTAAAAACCACCAGAACTTAAATGGGGGAAGAAGTCTGCATGTTACCATATAATAAAAAAGCTCTGCCTACTCCTTATATCTGTGCAACAGGACTCATAAGGTTTTGACATTAAACACTGCACATTTACTGGGCTGCACTGAAACTCTGCTAGCTTGACTTGCTCTTGTCCAACCACGTTTTGAGGCAGGAAAATTAACAGGATTTTGCTAAAACTTAGAGCCTCAGGAGCCTCCATTATAATATACCTGTCATGGGTAGAACTTGAATTTTTAGGCCACTCTCATGAAACGTGTTTATGTGCCTAATAAAGAAGCACAAGAGAAATTAGTAATGTAATGAAAAGTTAGTCCTGGATGGCTGATAGTGAGAATATCTTTCCAGTCATTCTCCACTTGCAAGTAATGTAATTTTGAAATAAGAGTTTGAGGTTAAAATTTGGTCTCTCTCTAATATGAAGTAGTTTCACCTGACGAGGTTCAGACTGGGGTGCTAACTGTGTGATATTAGCAGTAAGGTAATAACATGTTATTGTCTATGCCATTTATTTTAAGGCTGAGTAAATGGCAAATATAATATGACAGGAAAAATCAAAATCAAATTACATTGTATCATTTCATATTAATGCTCACTCCAGTTAAGTCAAAACAATTCCTTCGATGCAGACTTGGAGGGTCAGAATAGCTTCTTAGAGCCTACATCCACCTCTGAGATGAGACTCTTTTCCCTTGTAAGTGCAGACTGACATTCTTCCTTCACCAGCTCAAAAATAACCTAGCAGCTGCACAGGAGTTGGAACCTTCTAATTAGCTCTAAGAAGCCCGCAGGAAGGACATAGCAGATTTTGAAAAGAAAAAATAAGTCACTTGGAGCAAGAGATTTTCTGAGTTTTGGACATCTAAAATTAATTTTAGTTCTAATAATGTTGGTGGGCAGGCTGCCATCCTCTTCCCTTGAAATGGCATATGGTCCTCCATGAGGTGCCAGTTGGGAGGCTATTATAAGCAGTCTGGTAACTAGAATCAGTGTAGATTCTTTACCACTAATGGCTGATTCTCAGCTGGACAGTGAAAGATAAAGTGAGGGATAAATGGTGAGGGAAAAAAAAAAGAGATCATTTTAAAGAAGTGTTTAAGAGTTGACTGCAGCACCTTTATAGATGTTAGAGATTATTGTGTACTATGTTATCCCTTAAGAGAGGTTTAAAGTTCAGGTATTTCAATCATGTTAAGAAAAGATCCATTACTTTATATTGTTTGAAAAAATTTATGCTTAATTGTTGACTGTGTGTGGTTGACCCTCGATACAATATCCTTGGGTTTCTCAACAAAAACCAGTCTTTTGAATGATCTGCCCTTGTGTTTAGAACTGGTTGTTTACTTAAACCATAATGTTTTCAAAGCAGGAAACATGCAAAATGAAAACTATGCACTGATGTACTAATGTGAAGTTTATTTTCTCAAAGTAAATAAAATGGAAGGACTCATGAGACGAATACCATACTGTAAGCAGAAAGCTGTGACAACTTTTCAGGTTTCTACTGAGTGAAAAAAAAATCTCATTAGAGTACTGTAAAATTCTTCTGGAGCTCCATGTCTCTATATTATTTAAGATCTGATTCTGACTCTTTGTTGATGGCTACTTTTTTTGAAATAGAAAGATTCTGTTTTATGTTTAGAGCAAAATTTATAAGCTCATTTGTCTCTATCAACATTCCTTTTAACATTCATATTTTAATGTATTAAGATATACTTTTTTATCCCACTCTGCAATTTTCTACACTTGCCTACTTCATCATTAGATTAATACTGCATTAATAAATATGACAGGTGAATTGCAATAAATACCATCCAGTTGTGTGTACCTGCATTTCAGTTTGAGAGTGAATCATATCCTTTTCTTGCAAATTTAAAAAAAACCCAGATTTTTGGAGGTCAAGAAACACTGAACTCATTTAAGCTTTTCTCTAACTATCTGCTCTGAGTTTATTCTATATTGTTCTATCCGGGTAACTGCTTCCATTCTAGAAAAATGACTGGTGTATGCCCCTCCCCAAATTACCTTTTCTGTTTGTATTTAAAACACAGCTATGCATGATTTGTCCCTGTCACAGCAGATCAGTGTCCAGGTCACAGAATCACAGAATCATTTAGGTTGGAAAAGACCTCTGAAATCATCGAGTCTAATGTTTGACCTCCACCTTGTCAACAAGACCATAGCACTAAGTGCCACATCCAATCCATTTTTGAACCCCTTCTGGGATAGTCACTCCACCACTTCTCTGGGCAGTCCATTCCAATGCATCTGTGTGTTAACCATCAATTTCAAATTATTAACGGGAAGACACCCTATTCATTAGACAGGAGAATCAAACTATAAAATACTTACAGAACTTCTACTGAGACTGGTGAAAAGAAAGGATCCATATTCTCTGCTTTAAACTCTGACCTCTATTCCTCACTTCTTTCTACTTGAAATTCTGGTTAGCTGACCATTGGGCTGGAGTGGTAATGGAAAATCATCTGACCTTCTTAGGACATGTACCTGAGTACCAATTGTGTCTTGCTAACAGTGGGATGCTTGGATGAATTTGGAGATTATTTTAAAATGGTGATAAAACCCCAAGAAAACAGAAATTTTATGCCACTGCAAAGGTTATGATGAGTATATTCTTATGTGGGATTTCAGCAGTTTTGGTGTGGCAGACACTGCAAATTTTGCTGTTCTAAATAAGATCTGAGAGATTTTAGTTTGATGCCTTAATTAGCTATAAAACAATTGTGTTAAGAAGCTGTTGTATTTATCAAGAAAATTTAAGAACACAGTTTTAACAACAGTGGAGAAGACAGAGATCATGCAAGGAGTAAAACCTTATTCTTGCAATATTTATGAAATAGAATGCTTCATATGTTCTTGAATGGTATTTTTTATGATAAATTTGTTAGAATGAGCTCAGCATTTTCCTTCTATTCTGCTTTATTATTAATTGGAAAAATATTTGATTCACAAAACTTTCCTACAAAAAATTTTTTTCTGCTAACCCCTGAGCACAACATCATTCCAATGCTCAAAGACCTGGTTTGGCTCATTCCATCATCAGGTAGTGCTTTGAAAGACAGCTTGGTCCACAGGTTTTTCACAGTAATATTGGTGACTTGTGTGGGTTTGGTAGATTCAGGGATTGTGCTTTTATTGATCTCAGTGCGTATTTTGTCATAGATCTGATTGTTTTGTGGACCCAGTGTCTTTACAAATGTTTTCAGAATCTTACTGTTATTTCCATTGTGAGGAAGTTGACTTCACATAGTAAGCCTTTTACTCTTTATCCTTAACTTGGTTTGGCTCAGGATGTATTTTTATAGATTGATCTGATATGCTTTAAAACCATTCAGTGACACTACTTACTGAATACAGTAAATAACGTGTTCAATTTGTGCATGAGCTATTTTATTAACAAAAAGCATGGTTCTGCTTAATAAAATCAAGTATGCTGTCTGCTCTGATGCATTGCCCTCTTAGGCAACTTTGGGGTGTGTTGTTGCGTCCCTCCTCGCTTCCCACTAATAAATAAATCTTCTGTCCATGTACTCTTCTATTTAGCTCCATATTTAATCATACAACACTTCCACCATTGTGCAGGAATGTAATAGTGCTCTAAAAGAGAAATAGAGTATTTCTTCCATTCAGTTGGAAGGTTACACACACAAATGTGATCTTGTTTTAGTTTTGTGAGCTATACTCACTTTTCAAGTACTTAACTTTAAGCATAAGTACCTAAGCACTGTACTACAAGTGAACATGTCTAATGGACAACAGTGACATCTATTGTGAATGATCTTGTTGACTGTGGATAAATGTTGAACAGAGACTGAAAAGGTAGTTTCTTGTGGGAATGCCAAGGTTGCTGAGACCAAATAAAAGCTTTCTGTGCATAACTGATGCTTGGGAAGTTGTGTTGTTACATGCGGGCTCCAATCAAAGGCCTTTCTTTTTTTGGGTCTTGATCTAAAGCTCTTCTGTTCATGATATAAATAGCAAGGTTGCAGTGTGTATGTACGTGTGTTTTTTGAGTTTTTGTTGTTGTTTTTTTTTTTTTGTGGTCCTTTCATTGGTTAACATTTGACATGATATATAAAACATGAAAGGATTCTTCCTAAAGGAACAAAGTGAAAAGAACAATATTCCCCTTACATACACTGAGAAGAAAAAGCTTTTTCTCTTTCCAGGAAACAGTATGATATTTTACAGCAGTGTAAGCAAAAAGCAGCTTTTTAAAAGCACAAGTATTATGCAATAAACGGGACAGTTCTAAGAAATAACAAATAATGGATACTAGCTCTTCATATAGTTAAATATTATGAATAATCTCTTAGAGTCTCACTGTCAAGGGTTGTAACAAGTAAGATTTTTTTTTAATCATTTTGTTATTGGGGAGACTAAGCTTGATACAGCCATGTGGTCAGTCCAGAGCAGCCACTCTGCTGCTCCTCTCTTCTCACAGGCTGCAGTGCTTCAGGGTAAACCTGCTCCTGCATGGGCTCTCCTCAAGCTGTAGTTCCTTTGGAAAACACCCTCTTGCTCCAGCAGAGAGGTTCCCCACAGATCGCAGCGTTGGTATCTGCTCTGTTGGGATCCTTGTGATCCTCTCCTCAGGCTGCAGGGGAATCTTTGCTCCTTGAGCACGCCCTCCTGTTCCTCTTTTTCTCCCTTGTTCTCACACTTCTTTTCCCCTGCACTCTTCACCACTATTTCCAAGTTCTGCCCTTTTTAAAATATGTTTTCCCCGCGGTGCCTCCACCCCGGCCATGGGCTCAGCCGCGCCCTGCAGTGGGTGGTTGGATCCGGCTGGAACCGGTTGGATCTGGCTGGAACCGGCTGTGTCCGGCTGGGGCAGCCCCGGCTGCCCCTCACGGAGCCCCGCAGCCCCCGCTGCTGCCGCTGTGGCACCGGCACCTCCTATGGAGGTCATGGTTTAGGAAACATCACGGGCTGCAAATTCAGCCTTGACAATTTCAGATGTGAAAGCAGTCTCTTAGAAGTCAAACAGTTGGTCAAAGTAATTTCTTCCCCTGAAGGATACGCTTGTGTTCAAGGAAGAATTAACGCAGAGAAACAGAATTGCCTGAGAGGTAAAGGAGAAACATTTCCCAGTTCCGCCATAAACAAAATCTGACTTGGAAGAAGAAAGACGTTCTTTTTCTCTGAAAGGTTTGTGTGGCCTTTACTCACTTTGGAAACTCACTTAGGGGGAAACAAACAACAAAAACCTGAAACAGAAAAGTTTATTTTTGACTACCTGTTTAGCATTTCTTTGGCCCAATATCTACACTAAAGATAGTGCAAATCTGGAAAAGCTGGCTACCAGCTGACTCCCAGGAGCCACAGAGGGAGTGAAGCAGCATCACACACCAGCTGACATCAGAGACTGGGCAGGTCTTGACTGACAGATAAAAGCAAGTACACTTTTTAATTTACTGGGGTTTTTTTCTCTTTTTTTACACAGTAGTTTTTATTGTTCCAAGTATTTCAAGAATGCATCATTTATTTAAATGAAGATTAAAGAAAATTTTCCTCAGGTTGCATGTAAGTTTTGAATTTTTACATGCCTGTTTCTGCTTATAACATTCAGAAGGATCCTTCAAAATACAGATTGCATGGAAAATCTGTTGTGGTTGGTTTTTCTCTAGATATCACCAGCATCACTATGCTTAAACTGAGGCAATTTTCAGACTGTTGATTGGGTTGTTTTTTTTTTTTAGCAAAACTTTACTATGTTTCTGGGCTTGAAGCATTCAATACTTTCATGGGGTATTTTTGAAAATGAAAAAATTAAAAATGTAAGTAACCTGAATTGCTCAGGCATAATTCATCTCTTCAAAAACTCTTGGATTTTATCTTCTATTACTGAAGTGCTTTGGGCTTGTGCTTTATTTGCTGGGTCACATCTTCAATGGCATTTTATGAAGATAAAAATACTCCTTGGTGCCATGACCTTCATGTTTTCTCTCTCTTCGCAAGGTCTGTTTTAATAGACTGTCACATAAACCTTTGTGCAGTGAAATTTTTTTAATGTTGGATAGCGATTACTTTGTCCTTTAACACAAATTGTTATTTTTCCACTGGACTATTGAAACCTTTCTTTTGGTGGACCCTTTTGTACGAGCACATTCTTCCTTTTGTGCTTTTGTCTAGGAAAGCTATCAAACCTTATCTTCTTTTTCTTTCTTTACATCTTTAGAAGTCTTGCATGATGTACAGTTCCCTACTCAGTTGTTTATGGCTGGATTAGTTTACCTTTTATATCAATAAATCCGGTGTATTTGAAATTTTAAAGTTACATTGAAGAAACTCTGAATTCTTTAATGGATTGATATTTTAAGACATAAAGACAACATATTTCTTACTTGAATGCTGAGGACTACATTGTCTTCCTTTTTTTAACTAAGATACTAGAGTTGTTAAGTCTGCTTAATATCTTTTGAGTTTCTAGATTGTTTGGTTAATTATTTTAGCAGGGAATATAATGACGAGAAAGAGATGGCAGTGCTAAAGTTTTAGTTGTTTTTGCTAGTCTTGGAGCCTTTAATTGTTACAAAAACATGAATAGTTTTTTGTTTGGTTTTTTTTCTCTGCTGTGACTGTGGCTGAAAATCAGCAACACCAGTGCTTCAGGTTATTGTCAGCTTGTTTATTTGTCTGTGGAAACTCTTGCTGTCAACTTTAATTCTCGTATAGGTGAAGTGCTTTCCTGCAAAGGTCTTACGAAATCTCGTTTATGTTTCTAAACTCGTGTTCTGTTTTCCTAAAGTGCTTAACTGCATGATAAACTTCAAACACACAATGGCTCTATTGCATTTATTGATTTCTGTGCTTAAACAGAAGCCAAGTGTGGACACCTCATTGAATCTGATCCTTTGATAGAAATGTTCCGAACGCATAGGAGCAGCTTTATTTGTCAGGAAATTGGGTTCCATATGGAGTTATAGTGATACACAGTATTTGTGACAAATAATAGATATGCCCGTGCCATTTAGAAGAATACTTTGTACTTAAGTACTTGTTATCTACAAGTTTTTCTTTTTACAGTTTTTATTTCAGACCCACAACCCTTTTTGGTATAGTGTAAGGATTTTCATCAAAATCAAGTGATTTTGATTGTTTTATATTGGCAAATCCATTGACCTGTGAAGACTGCTGTGTGTTAGTTATTAGGTAAGGAGCTGCTGTTTAGCATATGTCAAGTGAAACGAAGGTTTTAGGATTAATGCTACTTTTTAAAATTCTGAGTACATCAGCAGAAGTAAGCCAGAAATTGTAAAATGAATGACTAATTCAAAGGCCCCAGCACTGAGCAGTCACCAGAAAAAAAAAAACTGTTTAGACATTCAATATTTTATCAATAAGGTTCTCATGAGATGGGGAATATTTAACTCAACCTGGTGAGGGGACTTGGCCAGTTTATTACAATCAATAAGAATTTGCTCATTCACCCTAATGCGAGCTGGAGCATATCCTACTTCTCATATCCTGAGTGAATCTCTTTAGCTTAGTGCCTGCTGACACTACAGTCATGGGTTTTGGCAGGAAGAATTTTAATGTTCTGTTAAAATACTTCATGGAAAATTGGAATAATCTGAAGTGGATAGTGAGAAGCTAACACTTGTAAGAAAACCGATTTGCTGTGGCATGTTACAGTTTATGTTTTGGCAGCTGGAAACAAAATAAATTTGGTGGATACTTTGCTATGAGGAAATATAGGTAGAGTAAAGGTGCATTACATAGAAGACCAAATCTAGATCAAGAACTCTGTCATTTGGAGAGGAAAAAAGATTCAGTTAAAAGTGCATGTTCATACAGAAAAGAAATTCTTGAAGTAGCTGTCACTAGTTGTCAAAGTTTTAAAATCTATTTCTCATTTGTTTACTACAGGTGTCTTAAATAAGAAACAAAATAGATTTAAAAATGTTCACATGTATCTCGAGTCCCAAATTAGTAGACAATTGTTCTGCAAAGCTTAAAGTTTCTAGTGTTTGAAAAGCATCAATTATACTGTTTATTTTCATTTAAGAAACATTAACAGTTGGCAATTAAATTATATGTCATGAACAACATGACTATTTAATCAGCAGTCTTTATCTTTGATTTTGGGCACACTTGGTTTGAGAAAGCATGTAAGAGAAAGCTGAAGGAGTCAACTACTATTGTTTTAAAGAAATTTAAATGCCTGTTTATTTAGAAACAGTTTAACTTTTTATGACTGATCTCAAAACAAAAAAAACTGATTTAATTTGCTATTTTATATTTCTTTAACCCCTTAGCTTTCAAATTTAAGTAAGGATTTCTCTTCAATTTTATCTAAACAAGATCCAATTAAGGGATTTATTTGTATACATGTGCATGTGTTATTAAAGCAGTAATTGCCAGTGATTCTTTTATTTCAATATATTGTATACTTTTCCTTTGTGTTCTAAGCACTAATCGTAGACCTTTATCTGTCCAAATTTGCAAATTAAGCAGCTGTCATAAAATGGAAAATCTAATGCATAGCCATTTGTTTGCTATAGTAAAAAAAAAATAAGAAGAAACCATTTGAGGGTTTTTTTTTACTCTTGGGTTCAGTGTTACAATGCAATAGCAGATGTAATTGTGCACTGTTCAAAAAGAAATTTCCATCAATTTTATATGTTGAATTTCCATGGTTATCCCTTTGCATTTCTGAGCGGACAATGACACATAATGTATTTCCATTCAATATATTGTTACTTTTCTTGCATATTTTCAGTGCAATGGAAATGATTAAAGCATTTTAGCCAGTGTGGCAAATGACAGTGTATTCCTGGACTTCTGGCCATTTTCATCGCCCATACCTGTAGGTTCATTTCAGTTTGCTGTTGGTTTTTCTTTTTTGAATAGAGTACTAGAACTGAATATAATTTAAGTTCCTAGACCACTTAGTTATGAAGTGAAAATATAATATTTTAGCTTTTTCATGTGAAAAAAACTCTTAGTTCCATCTGTATTAGGTCTTGAACTATCATTTTCTACAGTAATCTGAATTGCTTCCTGTGGACTAGTGTATTCATAGAGGATTAGAGTTTTTCTTAGGCTAGTTTGAGGAAGGCTAATATCTTGAGGAATATGCTACTGGCTATACATATTTCTCATGCATATCTATTTTTTATAAAAGTACAGCACGGTAAAAATTACACATTTTGTAGTTTTTGATCAACTTAGTAAATTGAAAAAGTTCATGAATTTATCAATAAAACCCATGAGTGCAGATGGCCATTATAAAATTATAGAAATTATGGTTGATAACTAATTATGTGAAAAAAGCTTTATTAATTTGGTACTTTCATGAAGTTATTTCTTCCATTTTTGAGAAGACTTAACCAAGGCAACTGATGTTCAGTTAGAAAACCCCAGAGAAAGATTTAATGTAGAATACTGGCAATGGCGTATGGAGGTTTTCAAAGAGAATTGATTATCATATTTGATTTATAGTAGAAGATGATAAAAAGTGGAAAATAGCATTTATGGAGCTATGTTCTGTGAAGCATAAGATGTCTGAGAAATGCAAAATAATACCAAAATGCTTTATTCTATAATTTTAATGCAATACATTTTAAAGGAGTCTTAATCAGCCATGTACTTGCTCTATATATTTTTTTCAGTGTCAACATATTTCTTGCTTGTTAATGTCCAACGAGAAGTTGATCTAAATAGCTATTAGGAGACCACAAACTCATTTTTACTGCTGAATAAAGTTTTTGATCACAGAGCATTGTTGCAATGTTTCGATGGGCGAAAACTTGACAAGTTCAGTGGTAAGTAGTTGCAAGTGGTAGAAAGGTTAAAAAAAGCAAAACCCAGCATACCAAATAACAAAATTACAAGTAGTTTTCATACGCTTTGTTAAATCTCTACACTGATTTTCATAGGGACATCTCAGGCTTTTTAATGTTGCTCTTTTAGTGTTGCTGTAGGATTTGGTAGAGACACATACAGGGAAACATGTCAGGATAGTTACCAGAAAGATAAAAAAGAGGTATCTAAATGACATGCCAAGACCATCCTGAATGTCATTGAACCCAGCTAGGATATGAATCTTAATGATTTCATGTTTGTGGAGATAAATGCATTAGCAATTGTGAGGTGCATTAATGCTACTGTAAGAAAAGCTCATATAAGTTCTTGTGGCAAGAATAAGGGCTCTCGCCTAGTAGACTGCAAATGTCTGAAACTGAAATTAGTAATCTAAATATCAGAAAAATTATTAGCTTAATAAAAATATTTAATTTGTTCTCTGGACAAAATTCAACTTAAGTTGTTTCAATCCATTTGCAGCCATTTTGCTGCACATGAAGAACTTTGAAGTATATGAAGAAATGGAACAAGTAGTGTTACTCAGAATATAGTTACCTGAGAAACTATTAAAAGTTTTCTGAAGTTCATTTTTCCCTATAAAAATATATTAAGGAGAACCTAGGGTTTTTTTCTTTCGTTAATTTTTTTCTTTATTGTGAAGCTATTATAGTTTTGAAAGGACTGCAGTGACAGATACTTTAAGTCGATGGGAGACCTTAGATATTCAGTACTATTTTATCTCATTTTCTATTGGAATGACTGCATATGTAACAAAACAAATTATTTAATGGAAA
The DNA here is from genome assembly GCA_013397755.1 of Cnemophilus loriae. NCBI lineage: Eukaryota > Metazoa > Chordata > Aves > Passeriformes > Corvidae > Cnemophilus > Cnemophilus loriae. The sequence goes on from VZTF01006422.1 coordinate 888,024, forward strand.
TTCTTCTGATTTGTCCATGCATCAAGAAAATGTTAAACACAGATATTAGGAACTAATTGGATTTACTGAAAAAAAAGTTGTTCAGGCATAGTGGATAATGGATATAAGATAGAGAGAAACAAGGTGTCAGGAGCTTGCTAACTTCTGTTGTTGATCAAAAATGCATGCTGTGACAGGAATGAGTTCGTTTTTGCAGTTCAGGTTATATGAAATACGTAGTACTTCAATTCTCAGCAGCTTTTAAAGGGTTTGTATGCAAATTAGGTAGATTATTGCCTTTTATGATATTTCTATACTGCCTTTGCTTAACAAAAGTTTTATTAAAAGTAGTAACATGCCATTTAAGTTTCCAAATTGTTGGGAAAAGAAGGGGTCGTGGGTTTTTTCACCTTGATATTAATCCTTTTTTAAATTTCTAATACTCTGAAACTGCATTTTTTTTTATAATTGCAATTGTTCAACACATGCAAGCATTCATACGCATTCACATATATTTTGATCCATAGATGCCTGCTAATATAGTCTACATTTCATGGTTTTCTCCAATTAGCTTGTTTTAGGGGAGTCTATCACAAGTCCCACTTTCCAAACCAGCCTACCTCATCAGGGTCTATCATTTAAGTGGCCGGAGAGTTTTAGCTTGAACCAGTTCCTCATCTTGTACTGTATTGCTGTTTCTTTTCAAGACATGTTTGTTGGGACAATCTATTTTTATGGCCTTGTAATAACTCAGTTCTTTATAATACTTTTATCAATGATCTGGACAATGAGATCAAGGGCACTCTCAGTAAGTTTTGCAGAGGACACCAAGCTGGGTGGGAGTGTTGACCTTCTGGGGGGAAGGAAGGTTTTGTAGGGAAATCTGGACAGGCTGGATCAGTGGGCTAAGACCAATTGTATGAGATTCAGCCAGGCCAAGTACCAGGTCCTGCACTTAGGCCCCAATAGCCCCATGCAGCGCTGCAGGCTGGGGGCAGAGAGGCTGGAAATCTTCCCGTCAGAAAAGGAGCTGGTGATCCTGGTTGACAGTTGCCTGATCATGACTCAGCGTGTGCCCAGGTGGCCAAGAAGGCCAGTGGCATCCTGGCCTATATCAGCAATAGTTTGGCCAGCAGGACCAGGACAGTGACCATCCCCTTATAGTCAGCACTGGTGGGGCTGCACCTTGCGTACTTTGTCAAGTTCTGGGCCCCTCACTACAAGAAGGACATTGAGGTGCTGAAGTGTGTCCAGAGAAGGGCAGCGGAGCTGGTCTGCAGCACAAGTCCTGTGAGGAGCAGCTGAGGGATCTGGAGATGCTTAGACTGGAGTAAAGGAGGCTGTCTGCAACTACCTGAAAAGAGGTTGTAGCGAAGTGGCGGTAGGTCACCTCTCCCAAATAATAAGAAACAGGATGAGAAAACAACCTCCTGTTGTACCTGGGAATGTTTAAATTGAGTAGTAGGAAAAATTTCTTTGCAGAAAGAGTTGTCAAGCACTGGAACAAGCTACCAAGGGAAATGAAGGTATTTAAAAGGCATATAGATGTGGCACTTAGGGACATGGCTTACAGAATCACAGATTCACAGAATCAAGTAGGTTGGGAAAGACCTTTGAGATCATTGAGTGCAATGTATAACCGAACATCACCTTGTCAACCAGACCATGGCACTGAGTGCCACATCCAATCTTTTTTTTTAAACACCTCCAGGGATGGTGACTCCACCACCTTCCTGGGCAGCCAGTCAGTCTTTCTGTGAAAAATCTCCCCTGGTGCAGCTTAAGACTGTGTCCTCTTGTCCTAGCTCTGGTTGCCTGGGAGAAGAGGCTGACCCCCACCTAGCTACAACCTCCTTTCAGGCAGTTGTAGAGAGTGATAACGTGTCCCCTGAGCCTCCTTTTCTCCACGTTAAGCACCGCAAGCTCCCTCAGCTGTTCCTCATAGGACTTGTGTTCTAGACCCGTCATCAGCCTTGTCGCCCTTCTCTGGACATGCTCCAGCATATCTCAACATCCTCCCTAAATTGGGAGGCCCAGAACAATACTTAAGGTGTGGCCTTTAGTTTAGTGGTAGACTTGGCTGTGTTAGGTCAGTGGTTGGACTTGATCTTTGAGGTCTTTTGCAGTCCAAATGATTTAATGATTCTGCATTCAGTATCTGAAATAAGCTTCTGGGCTACTGTGTAATCATAGCAGGTGCCAGCTAGGTACTCAAGTTCTAGGAGCTGGCCTGCATCTCTTGGTATATGATGTCCTATTCCCAGCCCCCAGAAATTTTTATCTGAGTTAAGGAGAGATGTGTTAAAATGTTAGCTGTTGCCTTGCAGTTACACAGAGCATACAATGAATATATCTGACATCCTTTTTCTGTATTATATTGTTGGTATTTATAATCGAAAGCAAAGCTTTGTTTCAGTTCCATGGTAAGTAGACATGAAAATAGAGATACATTTGGCTGACTGGGTTGTATTTTTAGCTGTCTTGATTTTGAGTCTTGAAGGAGGATTTCTACTCTCATCTTTGTTGAAAACAACAGGAGGGTGATCTTAGCCTTCCTGATAGAAATCTTTTGACTCTACGTGGCCCTGAAAATAAAAATAGGCAGATACTTATAGGCTGTGGAAGAGAGAACCCAGCAACTAAGAAATGGTGTAGTAGCTGCCGGTATCAAGTGTCTAATTCAAGAGTTTTGGCTTTGCCTTTTTCGTAGGAGACATAAAAATGACAAATATGTAGGGAAAATCTCTTCAATCTTGTCTTCTTGTCCTTGGACATAAGTGAATTAAAGTTGCACTGTGAAGAGGAAATAATTTCTGCACTAATAAAATTCTGAATTGTTGACTCTCTTAGACTTGCTCTAGGTGGAGATGTGTCACGTGCCTTCTGGCGATAGAAGGCAGAGGGAGCAAAATGTTACACAGGAAATTGGTAATAATATGGAGGTTTTTTTAACTGATCACAATATACTGTGTTGTTAGTCTAAATCAAGTAAATGGTATTTTCAGGCTAATGGCACCAATCCGAGGCTTTCCCGGTACGTAACAATTTACAAAATCCAATTTTCTTGTGCTTCCCTTACATCATATCATTGAATGTTGTGAACACGGAGCATACTAAGGCTCTAAAGGTACTACTAACATCAAAAGCAGACAGCTACTCATTGGCTCACATATGATTTTCTGGGTTTAGGGCTATTTATAATGGAAGCTCATGAGTATTGTAAGGGGGGAAGATGTTTTTAGAGCTGTAGGGAATCTGATATACCTGTTTTGTTTCAGTTTTGAAGTATGTTCACAGGGTAGGACATATATGAATTCATTTTTATTTCAGTACTTTGAGTCTCAGTTTGCATATGCGTCTTTAGGGGTGGAATGAAAATATTTTTATTCAAAGTTTGGGGCTATTTTTTTAATAGTACATTTCTAAGTTATGGTACAGACATACAAAAAATTACTGAAACCTAGTAAAATTCTGGTTTCCTGAAGAGAATTATCTTTGTCAGTAAGAACTTATTAATTTGAATTCTGACCTTCATTATTGGCGTTCTTGATCTGCAGGAAACTGTTAACTTTGAATATTTCAATTGAAGTACACAGTTGAAAATAAAAGGTGTGAGAATTTATTGGAGAACTTACATGAAAAATTATTAGCTATTGATACAGCAGGTTTTTTTAGTCAGACAAATAACTACTGAAACTGAAATACAAGTTTGCTCTCAATATGGTAGTGAAATCTAACTTTTGGTTCAAGGCAATCTTTTTTTTTGGAAAGATCATGGTTAATTGTGCTTGTCCAGCCAAAGACAGATGTTTAGTACATCATTCCATTATTTAGTCAGTTGCTTCTGGCCTTACATTTATTTTGAAGATTTACACTCCCGAGAGACTTGTTTCTTCAGAATTCTAGATAAAGTACTTTCACATCCTCTTTTTTCAAATTTCTTAGTGATATTTTTTTGTTCTGCAAAAAGTTTAAACTTTTTTTTTCTAAAGCTAGCTTTAGGAACTGCTTGTATTGTTCAGGGATTGCTATATTTTGCTGTACTTTCTACAGACTGGCAAGCAAAATAAAAACCATATAAATGTTGTAACACAATATTATCGTGGCAACTGCCTTGACACTGAGTAGGGGACTGTTAGTTCTCAGTATTGAAACTATGTGGAAGCTTTACCAAAACACAGGTGATTCCCTAAACTGTGTAACTCCTATCTATGGGTGAAAGAAAGGCCATGCAATGTTCTCTTCCCAGGCAAATGCTGACCATTTTCTGTGCACTGGAATTCAGTTAATCTGATTTCAGAAATTCGTAAAAGATTTGGCTATTTTAGGGTTGGTACGTAGTTGCTCTGGATGGAAACTGTCAGGGAGCAGCTACGTGGAGGGGGGTGAGTTGAGAGCTGAGGGTGTCCAAAGTGCAGGCTGTGCCCTCAGTGACAAGGCACAGTGCTGCAGCTCAAGCTGGGTGAGCAGCACTGAGGGCTGGCAGCAACCTTCTGCAGCCCCAGCTGAGCTGCCAGCCAGGTTCAGCGAATGTGCAGCGGCCACGTTAGGAGCAGCTGCAGAGGGCGTTGGAGGCCGGGCTAGAGACAGGCTGTGTGCGCTCCACGTCTGGAGCCCAAGCCAAGGCAGCAGGGTTTGTAGAGTCCTTGTCTTGGAGCCCAAGCCCAGTCCAGCAGGAGGTCAGACCGGGCACAGGAAAACATGTACCGGAGTTCAGGGAAGGCCTGAGTGTACTTGAGGTGCTAACTGAATAAATGGAAAATAAGTCATTTAATAAAAAAAACACAACTGTTCTGATCACTTTTGCCCAACCTCAATCACATTTCAATACAGTGAATGCAAAGAAAATTTTAGGTAGTAAGGAGGCAGCCATGGTTATCTCAAGATATAAGTTAAAACCTTTTCATTTCACATTTTGTTTTGTTTTAAACTGTTTCTCACCTTTACCAAATGTGATGAAAAAGGTATGAGAAACAATATAAGAGATATTGTGGTGTAGACATGATCATGTTTGGCAGCAGTAGCCTTCTGAACCAATTCTAATTCTCTTTTTGAGTTGAGTAGCTGTCAAAACTGTTCAAACTAAGTGTCTCTAAACAAAAAAAAGGTGCTGTTCACCTGTTACACTTAGATATAAATGAAGATTCTATGTACAAAACCTCTTATCTACTATGTGTATATTTCTATGTATATACCTATATTTCCATTTCCAGTATTTTAATCGTATTTCATATGCAATCTATTTTCTTTAGTGTGCATGTTCAGTGTTTTCCAAAACACTTACACAATCATAGAATCAGAGAATTGTTAAGGTTGGAAACTACTGTTAATTACTAGACATTACTACAAAATATTTTAAAAAAGAAAACAGACTGTGATTACCATGTGCAAATAAGGTATGAGAATAATGTAATTAGAAAAATCAAATCCATATTTTCCAGTAGACTGGAAGCTTCTTGTCTATAATACAAAGATGAGTAGGCACTAATGTGGAAGCTGGTTGAGAGAATGCTTACAAACACTGTTTATTGAAGTTGAGCTTTTTTTGAAAGAGATATGTCTGAAATTCAAAGTAAACATATAAACAAGAAAAAGCATCTACATGAGGATATTTACTGCATACTTCTCCCATACGCCTCAGACTGAGTCTTCATGAGACACAGGAGTTCATATGAGTACTATATCCTTTCACTTTCAATTAATGTTGAATAATCTATTTTAATTTTGTTAATTGCGTAGGAGCAAAGAACTGTGTGGCCTTAATGGTGTGCAGCCCTGTGCTTAGTATCACAAAGTTGTGATGCACCTGCTGTTAGTTCTCTGTGCTGTCTCTGTATTCCTTTTTGCTTGTCTTTTGAACACCAAGATCAACAAAAGCATCTTAACGATGATAGATGAAAAAAGGAGAAAGCTACCAAGTAGCTTCTTATTCTCGATATGTTGTTCTGCATAGTATGGTCAGCAACGATGCTTATGGGAAAACTCTTCCTTTATTTCTGTTCAGTTTGACATTTCACATAAAGGAAGGACAATTGGATTCCAGATGTCTTCAGCTCATCTGAAGAAAAGACATTTTTCAGAAGTTGCCCTTTTTCTTTAACACTATTACCTTGTGAAATTACTTGTCTTCAACTTTTTAAGGAAATGATCGGTTGACAAATCATTATAAAAAAAATTCAAAGAATCTTAGCATTTCGTCTCCTTTTTGTTTCCAATACTCAGTTGAGTAATTTTACATTTCTTTACTTTTAGTAGTGTTTGGAGAGAAAGCCAAGTAATGTTTCTTTGTAGCTTTTTTTCTGCCATGGCCATGGGAACTAGAGGTGTCAGAGAGCAGTGTCCTGTATCTCAGACTTTGAAGCTTCTACGGTTATTTGCACTGAGAACAGCTGTAACTACAGTGAAATCTGTTCCTGCCTTGCAAAACTCTGAAAAACAGATAGGTAATGAAGCCCAGCAGCAGGAGCAATTGTTAGTTAGCCACGCCCAAATTCAGTCTTTTTGTCCAGTTTCAGTGTAGATATTCCATCTTGGATGTCTCCTCTCTCCACCTTAGCCTTACATGTTGCACGTCATCACTAATGCTGTTAGGCAGCTGATCACCTCCTGGTGTTGGAGGGGGAGAGAATTGAAAAGAGGAATCTGTGAAAACTCGTGAGATAAAGACAGTTTAATGGGTAAAGCAAAAGCTGTGTGCATATGCAAAACAAAATGACAAATTAATTCAGTGCTTCCCATGGGCGGGCAGGTGTTCAACCATCCCCAGTAAGGCAGGGCTCTATCACACACAACGGTTGCTGGGGAAGACAAATGCCATAACTCTCAATGTCTTTCTGCCTTCTTCCCCCAGCTTTTATTGCTGACTATGCATCATGCTATAAAACATGCCTTGGGTCAGTTGGTGTCTCTTGTCCTGGCTGTGTCTCATCCAAAGTGCTTGTTCACCCCCAGCCTCCTCATTGGAGTCGCAGTGTGAGCAACAGAGGCAGCCTTGACTGTATGTAAGCATTGCTCAGCATGAACTGTAACATGCCTGTATTTTCAACAATGTTCTGGCCACAAATCGAAAACACAGCACCATGTGAGTTGCTTAAATTAACTGTAATTAAAAAAATTAAATAAATAAATAAATAAACTGTATCTCAGCCAAAACCAGTAGTTTGCACTTATTTATTTTCCTCTTTTTTTCGGTATGCCTTGGTTTTCACTTCACACTTAGAAGAAGGGTCAGTATTTTGAGTGTGCAAATCTTGCTGAGAGAGGCAGTCATTAGAGGAAATATGACTTGAAAGACACGTCATAGAGCAGAGCAACAGCAGATACACTTAAGGACCACGCATCTTTTTTTCAGGCTCAACATTTGCAAATTTTGAGCTAAACACATTCTGAAATTGTCTTAAATGCATTAATCTTTCAATCAGATTGAAAGAAGATGCATGGTGTCTCTGTAGAAGAGAAGAAATAGGATTGTAAGTTCCCAATCTTACAGTGCAGATCATTCAGTGACTTTTTAATCACTGTATGTGGTTATTAGTAGCCATAACTTCAGTGGCTGATACTTGTGATCACAATAAGAAATTTACTTTCTTTGTTATATAGATATATAGAAGTAATAAAGTTAAAATATTTTTACTATTATGGTCAAAGTTTACTTAAGCAAATATAACATTTTACTATATGGCGTTAAACCACAGAATCTTGTATGCTTGATTGTCTGAAACACGTGTCGTAAATAAATATTTTTAACTCAATGCATTGTAATAGCCATGAATGAAAACAAGTTTGGTTACTGAACATCAGTTCATACTCAGAATTGATGTAAAATTTCAGTATATTTTTCCTAGGAAGCATACGATGAGTTATCAGACAAGAGTGCAGCATGATTTCCCTATCAGATGCTAACATATGGCAGGGAAAACTGGTACCCCCGTTTGTTCTCAGTATCTATCACGCTGCTTAGTGAAGTGCGATGTTAATGAATGCTGTAGCTTGCATTCTCTTTGGGGCTTGTGTATTGAAGATACTGTTCTAATACCACCATCAGGGACAAAAAATATGCTTTGATAGCTCAGCTCTTTCAAGGCAAACCAAAATCCTGTGTACGAAAACCTGCAAGTGCAGTTCAGTTAGAGGTGGTTTTCCTTAATTAATGGATAAAGAAATTAATGGTTTTGCTGCTCTGTTTTTGATGAATGATAAAGTTTTACCATTTTATGGGGTGCTTGCGTGTTTTTGTTTCTTTTTTTTAAGAAAGCACTCCTTTAAAAAAAAAAACCTGAACAATTTTTTTGCTTTAAAAATCAAGAGACAGTATTCCAATAGCTTTATACTTTCTCAGAGTGATTTTCAGAGAAGGAAAACTTGATAAGATCTCTTAAAAACTTGTCCATAATTATATACTGCCATGATAGATGATGGTAGGATGAATCAAAGCTTTTTAAAAAACAATAAATAATGTGGGAAGGGACGCAGTCAGTGTTGAAACAGTAGAAACAGAGTTGACTATAAATGAAGAATAAACCACAGTCATTTATTTCTATGGTATCTGAGGATGCATCTATTTACCTTGCAGGTGCTTGGCATATATTTAGATGACTGGAAATACTCAAGGGGTTTTGGAAGAATCAGGTGAGAGAGTGAAGTTGGTCCAGGAAAGGGTGTTTTGTGATCCTTGCTCACAGTGACTAACACTGGGTTTGTGACAGGCCATTGGTGCAGCTTTTGGACACAAATCTTCCCTGGAAAAATGTACCAGCGCAGTTCTTGTAGCATCTCTAACCTGCTCAGAATCAGTAGCGTGTGCAGAGGGCTTCCTGGTCTCCACCATTGTCTGGAAACCTTTGAAACCACCACAGTGAGGACTGAAGGTCCTGCAGGGTTTGCAGTTGTGTCAGCTGAGCTACCGAAATTGCTTCATTGCAAGGCAAGGGAAGGAGAGCAGCGGCTGAGACATCTGTTGGGTTGCACTAGAGAGTTGTGCTAGAAAGAGCAGCTAAAAAAACCTGTTTTTACTACTTGGGCCTCAGAAAGACATGCCTCCTAAATAGGTTTTTGAGTATACAAAATACCAGAGTAAATACCTGCAGTTCATTCCCTGGGGTGTGGTGGAAGGTTGCGGTCAGCTAAGACACATGCAAATTACAGAAGGAACGTTAAAAAAATTCCTCTTTTGATGGAAAATGTGTACATCTGTTTTAAAGTTTATCATGGAATGCTCGGGTTTCTTCTTCCCTCCCCCTCCCCCAAAAGTCATTGATCTCTGCCATGGAAAGCAGATTAGCAAATGTTGCTCCATTGTAGCTCACATATACCATGTGTGCCTGTTTTTGTGTGAGATCAGGTTTAAATCTCTACAAAATAGAGAATGTGGTCTCCATTACCAAAAGGGGTGATGCAGTCAAATCAGGCTTCCTGACCTTTATGAAGAATTTAATCAATTTTTCTATAGTACAGGTAAAAAAAAGGGGGTTTTTAGGATATTTCTTCCAGAGTGTAAATTCTAGCAAAAATTAAAAACTAAGACAAGAACATTTTTACATTTCTTAAATAGTGTTTTCATAGAGGAGTTCCCAGGTTTTTCTTTTCATCCATATAATACTTTCTCCATATACATACAGCATTAGGCTTCAGCCTCTAGTTGAAATATTCTGATTCTTGTCACAGTGTGTAATTTATTGAGTACTTGGTCTGTGTGCTGTGGGCATCATTAGGACATCTTCCCAGTAAAGGCATAATCCCATAAAATGGGAAGAAGGAATTTAAAAAAAAAGCCCCAAAATAATTAATACCTGACACTGACTTTCCAAAGCTTTTAGTTCATGGTTAATTATTTGATTTCCTATTCCTGCTTTTATACATCTTATTTTAGTTTTCACTAGTGTATTTTAGCCTTTTTTCAGATTTATCTTTTTGATCTCAAAAGTGCTTATGCTTCAGTGAGTGCTAGCCTTCATTTTTGTGTCTGTACGAAGCCAAGATATACTTATAAAGAAAAAGTTAGTATTAGACTGTTGCTGTTGGCTCAGCAAGTACAGTAGTTTACCAGTACAAAAACCCTGCCAACTTCTTTCTCTTTTGGGAGAAGAAATTAGTGATTGAGGTGCTTTTTACTGGTTTGGCTGTTTTTTGTCACAGAAACCTGTTAACTTTCTGAAAAATGTGCATAGTTTTCCTTTGCTGAGCATTGTAATAAGTAGCAGCAGAGATTTTCCTGTCTATGTTTCCATCACTGTAATAGCTCCCAGAACTCTACTCAAAGTAATACTTGTATTTTTTTGCTGACTTTCTTGTTGCTTTCTGTGGATGGAGTGTTAACAGAGAACCCCAGTTTGAGCCAAATGTTCCTCCTGTATTTCTAACCATCCGTCAGAACTCATCAAAAATGTGATGATCAGTCTTAGATTCAGTGTAATTTCTGTGGGCATATTCCTCTGGCTTTTTTGATATCTTTTTATTTGATGAATGTATCAATATGTATGAAAGTATCGATATTCCAAAATAAAATGAAGGAGTGTTTGGGTATGTAGATCTACATTTAAATAATCTACTTTCCTAATGACACAGAAGGCTATTACTGTCACATTAAGACAGTATCTCATTCATATTCTTCCATAAAATAGGAAACATCTGTGTTGTGTTTCTTCCAGTAAAAGAGGGAAATATTCCAACTGTTATGTACATCTGGTGCTGCTTTCCAGCGTTATATATCACATCGTTTGTGGCAAAATCCTCCAAGTTTTTCATTTTCTTTTCTCTCTCAGATTCTTATGCTCTCTGTACAGTTAGATTCTATACTGCTATTCTTGCCATTGCCAAGTCAGACTTTCTGCTCTGAACAGATAATGGACATCATCAGGAAAGTCATGAAAAAGCTATAAAAAAAAGTAAAGACAGAAGTAAAATGGTTACAGTTGAAAATATTTTTCATCTGAACTAAACAGTTATGAAAAAAATTAGAATTCAGTGCACTGACCACAATGATATCTCTGTCCATGGCAGCTAAATCTGTAATAATAAACCTCTTAAAGCCTCTTCATAACCTAAAATTCCACTCATTCCTCCTCGCCCACCTTTACAGTCCATGACTTACCATTTTTTGATCCGAACAATTTTTTGGTCCTAAAAAAATCCCAAATATGCTCACAGGATTTTCCTAAAATTCCAAGTTTTCTGAGTTGGACACTCAAAGTATATTTCTGGAGCTGGTCTGACTTGAATGACTTAAGTATCTGAAACTGGTCTGAGTCAAAAGACTCAAATAACTGTTCATGAAGAACAAACAATTCTATTGGCATTTAGATTTTTAGAGGAGAAAATGCTCTTTATGTATGTAAAGGTAGTGTAAGCCCAATTATTAGGATTTTCTGGGAACTGAAACTTGGGGTTTAAAAGACTAGCTTTTATCCCCCCCTATATATACCCTTGACCAAGTATTAACTTGTTGAAGTCTGTTACAGATTGAGCCACAATTTAAAGATGCAAATAATATGATTTAATTTTTACCTTTTATTACATCATCATATCTTCTTTCGAAAAGCCCATACATTGGTCATAATAGCCTCACAGTAGTAATTTTACATGGAGAAGTAAAAGTAGAAGTCGTGAACGTCCCCTCATGGGATTGTTCCCTTCATGGGTATGTTCAAAGAGTCCAACAGCATTTCACTTAATACTATTGGACTCACTACAGTAATGTTTAGTAGGAGTGACATTCAGCAGCCTCCTGAAAGGTTGTGTATTAAAGTCAACTACGATTAGAGAGCATGAATCAGTGATGGAGGGCTGATGTTTGAGGCTTGAGATGGATGACATTCAAGTTGTTCAATTATAAAAAATATCCTTGGTAGTGCAAAGATGCCTTGTTTGGCCACATGGGGTTACTGTTCGCTGTGAATCTCTCTGGGGTCAGATTTGTAGAAGAACGGGACTGGCAATTGAACTCTAGGCTTTCCAATGTGAAGCCACAAATGGAAATCGTAAAGTGCTTCTGTCAGAACAAGCAGGGGGGAAAATCAGCTGCATAATGCAGAGTGAGTATGGTAAATGCATTGACAATTTATGGCAGGTGTAGCTGAAGCGATGCTCAGTGGTGATAAAAATGGGACTTTTAGTGTCTAGTATAACAGAAAAGTTAATTAACTTCTGCAAAGTGGAACTAGTTCAATTTGGAAACAAGATGCACATCAGTTTCCTGCACGTATTCAGCAAAATATAATCTTATGCTCAAAGACATTTACTCATAATGTATTCTTTAGATCATAATAGATTCCTAGAAGCCTTATGCAAATTGCTATAGCTTGTATATGATGCTTGTTTAATTGTACCTTCCAACTCAAACGTTTATTAGAGCTTAAGTGTCTTGAGAAGATTGTGACACCATTGTTAGGAATCAGAGTTGGTGCAAACCTCAGTTTATTGCACGTATCTCTTTGCAGAATCGACACAGCTTCTCGTGGTTCTTAGTATTTAGAATTCTGCAGTGCTCTCTTTTTAAATTGTACTTAAGACTCACTGTGCAAGCAATGTCTTGTCTTGTAAGTACTAAGTAATATTAAGTGGACAAATGAAAAGCAATATTAGCAGAGGGTAGTGTTTTGTATTCCCTGTTGAGGAAGTTAATAGAAACAGTTTCAAGGAAAATTGTTCACAAATGGCTTGCAGAATTAAACTAAACTGTCTTGCATCTCTCTATCAAAAAATGTCCTCTTTTACAGCAAAGCAATAATATTCTCCAGTAAATTCCATGACATGTTCCTTGCTTTGTACTTTTCACTGCTTGAGTTGTTTGCTGCTACTGTCAGCTACCGTTATTATGAATCACTTCTGTTTCTTTTTGCCAAGTTATTCTCAATTCAGTTGTCTTCTTAAGAGAAAATAGAAACTTTCATACGGAAATTGAAATGCTGTTCTGTGAAGACTTGAAAACAATATATCTGCATTTTATTTTGTCTCTGTATGTTTTTTTACTTTTCAAGTTCCAGAGCCCTTCATCAATAAGATATTTAAAACTCCTGTGGCCTGTACAAGTATGAAATGTAAAATTTAATGACGAATTAATAATATAAAATTATTTTTAACTTTAGCAAGAAAACTGCAGCCCTTTGTTTCTGTTTCCTTTGTCCACTTCTCTAAAATATTTTTTTTTGCTCTGAGTTTTGACTGGTTTTTGTGCTGATATTTTTGGAGAGTGTTTTTCTGCTGTGTAGGGTGAATACATTGGCAGCTTATGACTCTTCATGCATAAAATGGTGACATAATATATCAAAGCCTAGGCATTTCAAAAGCAAAGCGTGGAAAATAGATGGATAGGGCAATTAGCTCTCTGATTTCCTACAGTCTGAAGACTTAAGGAGACCGTTGTATTTTAACGCGCTTTGATAAATATATGTAAAATAGAGGGTAGCTACCAAAAAGTTACTTCCTCAGTACGATGGAGAGACTGCAGATCAAGCACTTGACATTAGCAAACCAAATTAATTTCTGGATCAGAAGACCCATAACACAACTCTTTAAGATCAGCTCAACAAGGTACTTCATATGCCATTGAAGCAGACCCCATCTCTGGTTCACTCTCATCATCTTTTACAGGATGAGGAAAGAAGAAATATGTTGCTTTTTTGAGAAAATAAGATTTTTTTTTAAGTAAAAATAGGCTATACTACCATCTTCTAGAGAAAAGTAGACTTTCTCTGCCGTATTGTTCAGTCATGCTCAGGAATGCTGAAGCTTTTCGGTGCTAAGTGCTAAAATTTTCTTTAGAAAACCACTTTATTATCCTTGCCATTAATGCCTCTCCAGATCTCTACCAATGCCAACAGTTTACCATCTGTTCACAAATACTTGTGGAACAAATATGTGCAAAGACTTATCTACACCTACAGTTTTCCATGTAGGAAAAGATCGACCCACAGACTTAGCCTTATGTGAAGGCCTCCATGACTGTTATATTTCAAGATAAAATAATTTTCAGGTGTCTGAGTAAGAGATCTAAATGAGCAGAGCTTTCAAAACACACTCTTGCTTGGACATTAGTCAGTAAACAAAGTGCGGAGTACCTATTTTGAATTATAATAGACAATCAAAAAAACAAACCTGGGAGCATTAGAAAAAGGATATCCTTTCCAACAGATTCTTTTTCTACATAAAACAGCCCTATTTATCATAAGAATGAGCAGTGCTTCTGTTAAATTTAGCATGTTTTTCATTCCCCTCTGAAGCATTCTGAAAGCAGCATGTAAGTTGATTGAGTGCCTAGATTAATAGTCAGTGACATTCATGTGACCTGCTGTTCCATATACATGGCTTCTGTCACATGAAACACCTTAACCTGAAGCAGTTATTACTTTACTTAGGAAAGGGGAACTGCGCGAGTACAGGCCCGGGTGTTCACAGAAATATTGAAGCTGTCAAAATCCAAACAGAACTGCTGAGTCCAGAATATTTTTTTTTCTATCTTTTGTTCTCTTTTAGAAAGAACTGCTTCACATTGGCCTCAAAACTGAAGCAATCCATGAGCCTAGTGTCTGAAGTTAAAAGACCAGTACTGCATAAAGCATAACTGCCATCGGACTAGAAATCTAAGCTTCCCCAGAAGCGTGTACAGTATTAAGTTGTGCTGAGAACAGTTCAAAATTATGGGTTTTGAAAAGTCAGTAATAATCTCATGGAGACAAGACAAGAGTAGATGACCTTGAGATATAAGTCAAGTAATCAGCTTGTTTGTCACTACTTCAGGCTTTTCGGTATATAATCTTTATTTCTACTCTCATATTACCCTGCTCTTTGACTGTCAGTGAGCTCTCTTGCATCCTAAATCTTTTTGTTGTATTCTTACAGGTCTGCCCAGAACACCTCCATCGTCAATTGCACCCTGCTTGAAACTGCTACTATTTTTTTTTTTTTTTTGGTCTTTATAGTATTATTCGTGTAATGTAATCAAAGCTAGATCATTATATATTTGAGGTAAATTTCTTGCATTCCTATTCATAATTCCACTTAATTTCCACTACATTGGAATGAGTCTTGCAGTACAAATTCTTTAAAAAAATCAGTGGAAGTTATAAATGTCTTGATACTTTTGCTTTCCTTCTGCAAGGTCAGTAACAGAGAAGAATGGTAACTGAAAAATAATTTGATTTTAGAAGAATTATCCAACTTCTCTGCCTTCTATATCCTGTTGAATATTGTTAAATATATTTAGCTGTTATTCAACAACCTGCCTAACCTGACAATTTCAGAGCAGAATCCTCACATCTGTAAAGAGATTGTGTAAATAAATTCTGATGAATGTCTTCAAGCAGCCAAAGTGGCATTTTCAAAAGTACACAGTTTTGGTTGAAATCTATCTCTGAAATCAATGCAAATTTTATCACTAGCTGTAACAGGAATATAGAAATAAGAGAAGTGCTGAAGTCATGGAAACCAGAATGGCACAAACAAAGGAAGAAGTGTATTTTTCATCCAGCCAGCAGGCAGAAGGGTTTAAGTATTCCAGGCAGTACAGGCGGATGTTTAAAAGGCAAAATTCAAAGGAGAAAAGAAACTAAAGCCCCTTGTTGCTACACATGCACTATTAAAAAGCAAAGGTAGCCTGAGGCCAAAAAAGATAAAGCTGTGCTAGGTATGTGTGGGTTCTGTGCACTTCTTTTTCAGTCTGTATTTTTTTCCCTACCTTGATGTCTTATGGCTCATCTATGTGCTAGCTCCAATAAAAGGGCTGTCTAGAACTGAATTTTCTGAAGAAATAAACGATATGTCTGGACAATATAAAGAAAAACTGTGATTTTTTGGGGGGTGCTTAAAGAGCATGTTCGTGAAAAATATTTCTGGGATCAGTAAAATAAAACATAGAACATCTTAAAATAATGAAAATTAAACATTAATAAGTATAGCTTTGAGATAAGCACAACGAGAGGTAGTTCAGTTTGGATGGCCCTAAGAAAACTACACACACAAAAAGAAACTAAGTTCCAGGCTTGCTAACAGTGGGTGCTGTCGTCATTGCGCAAGGAAGAAGGGATGGGTGGGGCAGGAGACTGAGAGGGAGAAAAGGAGGGAGCTTCAAGGAAGTAGCTATAATCTGAGGGAAAGTCTTTGGGGTAGGGAGGACCTCTGAATGTTTCTTGATTCACAAAGGTCATTGCCATGATACTTTAGTTAAAGTAACTTATTTTTGTTGAAAAAGTGAAACAGTAAATTGTAAGCTCCTTGTGTAAACTCTTAAAGCTTGATGTGCTATAGTTTTTGAGCTGTCATACTTGATGTAGAAGCACTGTAACTGAATAAAACTTTGATTAGCAGTTGACAGCATGTGGCTGGTATGAAGCGAGTTTAAACAAATAAATGTAAATAATAATAATGGGGAAAAAAAAGGTATCTGAAAAATACTGTGTTATTTGGGTTCTATTTTGTCTTCCACAATGTCCCCACATACTTTTCAGAGCACTTAGTATTTCTGTAACTAATTCAGTGGTTAAAGCAGAATAAAAAAGATGCATTTAACTACAGTTTAAGTTTTGTTTGATTAATATGACTAAATATTTAGTGTCAGACTTTTCTGTTATGTGATACTCTGGCAAAATCTTGTCTACTATCCATTAAGCAATTAACCTTGTCGTCTGAAAAAAATTCACCCAATGGAAAAGTTCCTATCCTGTAATCAAATATGACAAACTGAGTAGGGCAAACCTCCTGCCTCATAGGAAAATTGAAAACCAAAACTCCTGCCTGTATTCTTTTTATTACAATGCTGTTGATTTGCTGCCTAAAGCACAATTTATGTGTCTTTTGACCCTTGCTTTTGGGAAAGTAAAAGCAGCAAAACATTAAGAAAAAGTAAATATACTTCAAATATTGGACGTCAACCAAAAATTGACGCTAAAAAGCTCTAAGCATAAGCGATAGTTTTCAAATAATTGTGGGACTGTCATAAAGTTAATAGCTTTAACACATAAATGAAATGATAAAATTGACGTATGAACACAGAAAATTAATTAATGGAAGCTTTAAGCAGATTATCCAGATCAACAGGGGGTTCCTGGACTCCATTTGTCTTGGAAATCCAGTTTTGTGTGCCTGTGTTTATATGTGTGTCCATGAAGTTTAATTTCTGCTCATTTCAGTGGAGTTACTTGCTCAATGTACTTAGGAGGTGTCCATATACTACAGTAACTCTAGTCACAGATACTCAGATACAGGAATCTGCGTAGAGATTCCTTTGTTCTAGCAGATGATGGCAGAAAAGTAGAGATAATGGTGTAGAAGAGTTTGTAATAGCAACTTAGTTTTAACCTGACTTGTCTTTGGATGTTGCAAGTTTGAAGGTCAGGAGAAGATTTTCCAGTATATCAATGAGCAAATTCTCTAGAAGGCTAGAGGGGACTTCCTTTGCTGTAGCACCCTGGTGATGGTTTTTTGATCGGTCACTAGTTTTGCAATTTCCATGTGTTTCAGAGCACTGAGAAGAGCATAGCTTGGTCAAACAGTGGAGATTGGGCTTTGATGTGGATTTACATGATGAGAAATTTGTGACTTTATTACTCCTTTTGCCTACATGCAGAGGAAAAAAAATCCTGGATTAAACTGTATTACTAGTTTTGTATCTCATTGTTTCTGTCTCCAGAATAACAGGTCTTGGAGAGCATAGAAAGACTATTCTGTGTATCCAATCAAACATTTACAACATCGCCTGATAGGATATTCATTCTGACAGCAAATATATAACTGAAAAAGGGAATAAAAGTGAATTTAAGGTGTCTGCTGTTAGGTGGCTATTGTGCTTTAATAAATGTTGATTTATCCTATGTTTATATGCACTATGCACTATATAATGAAGAAATAAACCAACCAACGAAATAGTTAAATCTGGGTGGTCTAACTGTTACTGTTACATGCAACTGATGATTGCAATGTCATATCTTCGTCTTTCTTGGCTGCACCAGTAAATCTGTTCATGCAAATACAATTTAATTGGCAACACTGTTATCATTTACAATGTATATTTAATTGAATTTTATACCTTTATTTAAGTGATGCGTATTTAGTTACAATGTATTCTTAATTTAACACAAATCTAAATTATTTTATCTTAATTTTTTCTCCTAATTTTTAGCTATTAATTAACAGGAAGAGTGTTGATTGCCTGAGAGAAATACTTGCACCAGTGCATAAGATATAACAAATCCCATGATGCATTATTTGCTTTTGCCTAATAAGAATATTGTTTTCAAGGGTTCCTGTGATTTTTCAACATATAGTAGTAGGTAAAGAAATAAGGTTAGTTTTTTTTCTTATAATCATTAATCTGAAAATCCTATTGTTTCTGTTTAACATGTAGGTATTTTAACTGTCAAGCAGATAGGCACTAGATTGTAAAGGACAGAAAGATAGAAAGAAAAACAGTAATAAAGATATCAATTCACATCTGTCTTCCTGTGATCAGCATATACTAGTTGAAAAAAAAAATCAAAGAAGATGTATTTGCCAACACTTTGAAGCCATGATCCTGATAAGAAATCTGACCAATACATAAAAAAATACAATCATCATCCATAAATATCCTGTAAGGGGACAAATTTTGATAAAAATTAATAAAGCAGTAGTTGTAGCTTTGAAAATTGTATGTCTTCTTTATTATTGCAATACATTATCTATTTTTTAATTAATAACAGTCTATTTCCTAGTATAAGTGATTTCTTTTCTAAATTTTCTCATAGGCAATTTCTATATATTATTTTCCAAATCTTTTATCTTGAGTCTCATAATTATATACATTTGAGTTTGCAGATATATTGGGTCAGCTTGAGGACTGAGTTTGTGCATCTCGGGTGTCACTACCTTCACAGAAGCACTGAAGTTTGTCATGTAAATGCAGATGAATAACTTCACATAGTTCAGTTGAGTTCATTCTGCAGAAAGATCTTAGTACTGCTTTCACTGCACTCAAGGTTACCCTTACATGTCAACTTGTCATATTCAAAGGTAGGACTTTGAAAGTGCACTTGCATTTGGATCCTTCCCAAGGTAATAAATGGACTTTGGAGTTCTGAGGCCTGTGGTGCAAAGGCACATCTCTGGAGATCCATACTTAGTGTAGAAGAATCACTGCTAAGTTATAAAAAGTTATGCTTGTAGAGCCAAATGTCTCTGTCAAGGGCTGTGCAAGCGTATGGGTATTATGCTTTCCAGCTCTCCTGATTCTGACTGCTGGCTGCTGAGAACCCTAAGCCTGCTCTGCATGGGGCTGTCCGATACTTGTCAGACTTACTAATGAGGGCTGAGCTGCTTCCAAGCCAGACCCTAGATTTTTAAGGTGACATATACACAGTAAATGCCTTGCTAATAAATCATTTTGGACCCTTGCTGGCCTGCATCAGACCCGGTTGTATGTTCTCAGTAGCAATGACTCCGTTTATCTGCAGTTCAGACATATCGCTCACAAAGTGAGGCTGCAGCATATGGAAAAAAACCTATTAGTAATACTTTAAAAGCTTTTCTCATGGATTTTTTTAAAGCATTTTGCCATGCTTCTTGCAAGAGATTGAGTGTATCTTCTTTGAAACTGTGTCAGGAAATTCTCTCATCTGTACTCTGCAGGTTAGCTCATGTAGCTCTTAGCAATGACTAAAAATAGTTTTTACAGTTATAGCAGAAATGAAATGGTATCCCCCAAATATATGGGGGTTTCTGCATTGGAGTGAATGAAACAAAGACATTTATTCTCCATTATTTTTCTGAGACCTAATAAAAGCCCAAAAGTCATAAATTACCTAGTCCTGAACAAATTACTTACCTTTATTCTTCACTTACCTGTTTTATAAGGAATCTAGAAGGCATCTTCTTTTGTCATCATGTCAAAATGATGATGAGTTTTATGCTCACTTTTTTCTTTTCCCAAGCTCTGTCTGATCAGGTGTGGTGATCTGCATACACTTGTGAAGTTTTATAAATATGAGTGTATATAGGTATGCTGTCAGTGTGCATTAGTTGTTCCTTATGACCAGAAATTAAACAAGAGAAAAGTTTGGAGAAGCCAGCCCTGTATTCCAGGGCTGAGATGTCACAGACCTTCTTAAAATCTTTTATTATGAAGTTTTTAGTAGTTTTGCTGTACACTGTCTATGGGCTTTTTGGGAATTAGTAAAGAGAAGGGGACAGCCCAAGCTGCAATCCAGAACATATAGTTATTTGAAATTGAGTAGCAACTCTGGGTATTTTAACAAGTGAGTTGTCTTCCTGCCTTCTTTTCAGTGGAGTGTTTGTCAGCAATTAATATGAATTAGGGTTTCAGTGGTAGTGCCATGGAAGTAAGCTATGTACAGTTGATGCAGAGTGAGTGGCTCTTTTAGATCAGATAAGAAAAAGTTCACTTCCTCACTATGGTAGCAGATTAATTCAATTAACTCATTTTACTAAGGAAATATAACAGGAAACTGGTTTACTGCTTAGATTTTACATCAGAGGTTTTTGGCTGGAGGAGTAGAGGGGTTAAAGAAATTGTGCTACCATGGTTGAGTTTCCAACTTGTGCTGACTTTGGAGACAGGAACAGGTTCTGTGTTGAGAGAGAAAGAAGTTCTTTCACTTTCCTACAAACTGGTAAGAAGTCTTGTATGTCAAAAGCCTGTACCTGCAGACTGTCTCTGGAATATCTGTTCTCACATCCTTAGGTGTGACAGGGCCCTGGAACATATTGAACAGAAACTCTCCTGGAGAGGAAGCCATAAAGCAAGGTAATAAAGCATGACTGAAAAAGTTGCTATCATATTAATTATTTTTATAAATGTGCAGCTGTAAACAAATTCTGTGTCTGAATTTCTCAGAATATTAATAAAGCCCTTCTAACTCCTGGTCATTATCCTTGGCCTCCAGATTTTTTCTGAGTGCTGAATTTGTCTTGCACTGTCAGCTTTCATCATAACAAATGGTGTAGATCCTGTATTTGCAGAGAAAATTTGAAATATGTATTCTTAGGAAATAATTAACAAATAATACACACAGTTTTATTTCTTTATTAATCTGAGATGGCTACCTTTCCAAGATTCTGGAGGTGCACCTCTCCTTTAGTGAATAGGTACATGTAACATTTACCTCCATCTGCCTTAGTTTTGAACACTTTGTTGCAATGTCACCTTCTTGAGTCTGGCTGTGTTCATGTTATTTCTGACTTACCTTGATTTTAATGTGGTTTAGTTGAAGTCCAGACTAATTTTGATACCATCTGTTCCTAAGATAATACTAATACAAAAAAAAGTATCGAAAGTGGTCCCTGGTTTAGCATCACCTCTCTGAAAATTTACTAATAAACAGTGGGTAAAATCACCATTAAAATTGATTTTCAGCAGTGGCCAATCAAGAAAAATAGTGTTCAGAAATAATTTTTTACTCTTTATAGAAAGAAACATACATTGTAAACAAAGAAGTATACATTTCTAATTTTATTTTTCTAGAAGAACTGCAGGGCAATATTGATCCTATAATATCATTTTATACACCTCTATAAGCAGAACTCTGTGAAATCTATGTCTGCATCTCTCATTTAGACAAGATAAATACTTCTGTTTCTGACAGATGTAGTGAGATAAGTGTTTTAAAGAGAACATAAGAGACAGTTATATTCTTGTGGTATATTTAAATAAAGTCAGGAAAGTAAAGTTGTGAGAGCAGCATAGATCCTATTCACTGTATAGAAAATGTAATTGTCTAGCACAGCACTGGATTTCCTTTTCACCTGTGAGCTCCAAGAAAAATTGTATCTCTTCTTCTTCATTTTACTGTTCAAGTTAATCTTGTGGATTTTAATATATTCAGTAAATGTAGTTATGACTAGTTAAAGGCAAAACCAGTAGGGGATGGTGGGCTGTGATTCCTCAGTGGTTAAATTAAGTTTGTTGGGACCAGAGTTCTATATACACATTTCAAAGACCAATGCTGTCACTTATTCTTCAGAAACAGATGAAATAGGGATATTCAACAAGTCTGAAATTTCCATAGGGATGCTATTTTGACAACTGCCAGTACCAGAAACTATACTTTTAATCAATTTTAAAACAAATCCACGGGTGTCTGTCTTAGCACAGAACAGTCTTAGAAGTCTAGCATTGCCTCAGGATGTAAAAAATATAAATAAATCCTAGCTGAATATTTTTATCTTAATGTGGGTTTAGATGCTATCCAGAATCATATTTTTTTGAAAGAGAGAAGATAGTTTTTTCTATAAATTACTTAAATCAAGTAACTTATTAAAGGAAATGATGAATTACTGATAGCAAATTAACTTTATTTCCTGCATAGCATTGTCTGTCATAGCATTTCATTTATAATAAATATTAAATAAATATTTCCATGTTTCAACTCTTTTTGCTTTTAAAGCTTTGATCTCAGTAGGTTTTGGACTTTGTCCCAAATGCAGCCTCAAGACACCCATAGAAATGAATTACCAACTGTGAGTTAAAGCAATACAGAAAGTGACATGAATATCAGTTACTGTCTTAGATTCAAAAGTCTTGTCTCCTTTTGGTCTGGATGTGGCAAACCTGGATCGCCTCGTGCTGCTGTGCTTATGCAGCCATGAGCATCTTTTACAATGTGTAAGAGAAATGACACCACCATATGTCCTAATTGTTGGAACAATGCACTGCCGTCCTATGGGTTGTCATTATTTCTTCATAACAGTGCTGCCAGATGTGTAATCATCATGCTCAGCCACTACTTCTCGTCCAAGATTTAGAGTGTCAGCTCAACATTCTCCATTTCTCTCTTCCTTCTCCACTTCTCCCAACACTACGCTTTTAAAGAAGAGCTAGGAAACTTTTGGTGTAAGTGTAAAGTGATTTGCCTTTGCACAGTAAATATGAGTGATATGAGGTGTTTGCATCAACACTTCTTGTTTTTAAGTGTTGATGTGTCAGACTGCATCACTGATTCATGTAGCTTTCTCCCAGTTTCCTGTTCTCACAGGATTTCTTACGGCCTCCTAAATAATTCAGATAATGGTGGCCTTGAATTGAAATGATGAATACAGATTTCTTTTTAGCTCATTGTGACTTAAATTAGCTGTGTTGTCTGGAAAGCAAGAACCTTTCCTTGTTTCCTTCTTTCCTGTGTGTCTGTGTTAGTTCAATTAATATATTGGCTAAAGATGTATCAAAATTAATTTTAAAAGTATTCTGCTTATGACTATCTTTAGTTTGCAATAAGATTCAAACATTTGAAAATATGAGGATTTCTTATTTTCAATGTTGCATTCATCTAGACTTATTGTAGAGAAGATTTTGATGCTAGAATTTAAGCCATTTTAGAACTGAGTTTGTGTTCTCCTGCCATTTGCTTAAGAAGGCAATTTATTCCAGTATAATCAGTTACAATACTGAAATCCAAGACTGTCAAGTAAACAAAGTAAATTCCTTTTTAGGAAATGTCTAATAGGCATTTAGGGGGATGAACAGATGACTTTTCTTCAGAGAAACTGAGAAGACCAGCAGAAAAACTCCCTTGCCAGTAATACTTTATAGAAGTTCTTCAGAGTAGACCAGTTTGTTGGATTTTTTTGTTGTATGTTTTGAAGGGGAGGATGTTTTAGAGAGACTGGAACTTTATTTTAGACTGTTCAGTGCTGCAAGAGTATGTACAGTTCATGCTTACTGTGGCCAGGTGCTTGCAGTAATGAGAGACCGAAAACTGAGTTTTGGAAGCATTTGTTTTAGCTGATATTTTTCAGGTTCGTTGATAAATGGAATAACAATATCTTTATTAATAAATAGATAAAATAAATTTTTAGTACTTTAAGTCCTTGGCAGCCCCGCAGCTGTTAGGCTGATGAAAAACAGAACATTCAGATTAAAATTTCTGTATTTAAATCTGCCAGTGTTTGAACTTTACTGTATATTTTTGATGACTTGGGTGGTTTGCTTACTAATTTGGAACTTTGCCTAATGTTTTTGTTAAAATAGAACTTTCTATCTTATAATTAATCTCCTTGTTCTGTATCTTCATACAATAAAAGTGCAGAACAAATGAGCACTCAAAATGCTAGATGTATAATGAATAGTTGGGGTTTAAACATAACTATTTTCCTGACAAGGGCATGGTGCTGCTATACGCAATTGGCTGTCTTACGTTATTCTTCTGCCAGGTTCCTTTTTTTTTTTTTTAGTAGATTACCCAATAAGAAGCTGCATATAGTCATGACTCATGACTTTTACAACAACACAAAATGAACTAGTTCATTTCCAAAAACAAGTGAATCTACTTTATTCATTGTTTATTTAAAATTCAAATTCACTGGGCTTATCTCCACTTGCACGCACTGGGAATAAATGAGTTTTCCTTATCGATTTATGAGTAGAATATCCAGGGGGAAAAAAGGAACATAGTCCATCTGCTCATGCAAAATGCCATCTTTCTTTTCTTAATGAACCCACCCAGGGAATTTAGTCAGGGATGCAGAACTGTATAAAGCCTAATACAGAGGTAACAGACTAGGTTTCAGGTTCAAGAGGGTCTGTGCTTCTCAGAAGGATGTTATGGATTGAGTGAGAACTTTAGACAAGCCCTGCCTTAGGCTCAGATTTTGTCAGCAGCTCTACTTAGGTGACATGCACCTAAATAGCTCTTTTTTGCAAGTTCTCAAGAATGGCTGATCAGGTCTATTATAAAACTAGTTACTTTTTAAATAGACAGGAGATTAACAGACAAAAGGCCTTAAACAGTTACTTACTACACAGTATAAAACAAAAGAACTACTAGTAGATTACATAAAATAGTGTGCAACATAAACATACCTATTTATAGCTAGCACAGAAATAGTATAGATTAGGAGTCAGTGTAATTTACCACTGAATTGACAGTGGTGTACACAGAGTCCTTTCACTCGAGACGGTAACTCAAGGCAGATGTCCCAAACCTTGAGGAGTCATCCCCACACTTCCATGGAATGCGCAGAAGCTTTTTGCTTTGTTGAAGTTTGGTGTAGCTTTTATAATTGCAAAGTGAATTGTCTGTTAGTGAGAAATTCCAGCTTATTTTCCTACCATCTTGCTTTCAAGGCAAGATGTTTATTGTCAGCTGGGAGTGTCACTTCCATGGTGCTGAAATAACTCACTACAAGACAAGCTGTCCTGATATTTCACCAATTAGCAAATTCATGTGAGGGGGAGATTCCCTGAGTTATTGCACCAGCTAACAGGCAACAGATAAGCTCTCCTGTGGCAGAGGGGGGGAATGTCCTGCTGCAAAGGGAGATGGTTGTTTGACTTCATTACTCATGTTCTTGAGTTTGCCTAAGCTTCTCTCGTACACATTTGCCTCAGTGTTTCTGTTGATGCTGTCTACATTCAAGTCTGGAAGGGGTTTAGTGTCTCAGTCAATTAGATCTCCCATGTACAAAAATATCTTTCCTGTAATGTTATGTAGAAAGTATGGGCCTAGACTGAGAAATGATTACAGTTCCGTGGGATGTCATGTGGTTGCAGGACTTTCACAGTACATCTAGATAGATGCATATGCACAATCCAGTCCAGAACCTTATTGAAGAAAACTGATCATCAGGGATTGACATGTCCACTATTGCCTTCTATTTTTTCAGTCAAAACTTTCTATTTTTGAAACTGCCCAATGGCTGTCTCATAAATTTGATCCCACAATAAGATGTGGTATTTTTGGTGTGGTGCCTCTCCTTATCTACCTGACTGTGCAGTGTGCCATGGAAACGTGATGCCATATTAAAATGCCAGGCTATGTTTCAGGTAGATGAATTCCATCTTCTAAGCACATTTGTGCAAATTATATTTTCTTGTGTGAATCTCAGTGTCACAGATTGATAGGTCTTTTTCAAAGCCTTGTAATTTAATTTGTTGGATGTTTTGATGTTATTTGATTGCACTTTTCCTGATAGTATCACTAACTGTAGTAAAGAGCTGTGACACAACTTTGTTAGGTGTCTGAAAAAAAGGCCTAAATACAGGGGCCGTGTTACATCATCTACGCAGGTCAGAGCACTGCTATGTATTGAATAGCCATACTTACTCAAGAAAACTTAGGCAAGTGAAGAATAACATTACGTACATTACAATAGTAGTTCCCGGTAAAAAGCAGAGATTTGCCAAAGCATCTGCTCTGTCAAATGTCATTGAAGAAGGCTTTTCTTCTCAAACTAAATGTGATATAAAAAAGTTGCCTGAAAGAAAACCTCTTCACAAGTTGGAGTACAAATATCATGGAGCCACACTGCTATTTCTGACAAATTAGCTTTTGTAATTTGAAGCCAATTGTCTTCTCTAAATCAGGTCTGAACCAGGTGCTCCCTGAGCACTGGAACAGGCTCTTCAGGGANATAACTTACTCAATTGACCAGGATTATATGTGGCTGAAAACTTCTTTGTTATGCCATTTTTAGCACTTCTTAACCTAATATACTGGAAGGCAGCTCCATGGAAGTAGAAGGGAGACTATCACTGCTTCAGAATTTGCCCTTAAAATGTGTTTTAACTGAAATTTACTGTGTTGCGTAGAAAGCATGACAGGCCTAAAATGCAGAACAGTAATAACTATTTCTACCTTAATTACAGCTAGATTATCTTTTACCTATACCTAGGGTACCTTTTACTGTTGGAATTTGTGTCACGGGAGTTTTGTTTAGATATTGGAACAAGGCTCTTCACCCAGAGAGTGGTTGGGCACTGGAACAGGCTCCCCAGGGAAGTGGTCACAGCACCAAGCCTGACAGAGTACAAGGAGCATTTGGACAATGCTCTCGGGTACATGATGTGGCTCTTGGAGCTCTCTTGTGCAGGGCCAGGAGTTGGACTCAATGGTCCTTGTGGGCCCCTTCAACGTACTCTGTGATTTTGTGATTCTGTGATAAGAGAGATTTCTCTGTATTTTACTCATCCCTGTCCATTTAGCTCTGTACTGATATACTAAGCAATACTATTTGGTATGGATGATAATAAGATCATTGTGAGATTATAACATGAGATTCCAAAGGGACAGTCTGCATGTTAGAGCGTAATTTATTGTTTCCTTTTTTTGGTTTAACAGCTCTAGTGGTACTATTTTCCATGGACATCATCTACTAGAAGGTGAACAGAGATAATTTTTTTAAGGCTGTTGGAAAACCAAACGGCTATGATATCTTCCTTGGGCCACCTATGACATGCAGGTGCAAGATTTTTAGAGATTTCCTGTACTCACTATTGTCCAGTCTTTTCAAAAACTAGTTCAGAGGGAGATTAGTGAAAACGTCTGCAGTCTTTCAGAAAGAAATTTCTGTGTTTCCTTTAACATTATCATTTGATAGTCACAAAAAGACTATCCAAGAAAAGAAAAAGGAAAATAAAAAGTCATTTTGGTCCATGAAGGCAAGTTGTGCCAATATATCAAGATAATAAATTACATCTGATCCTAGAAGTCGCTGTGGCAGAGAAGAAGGTCAAAAGTGAAAAAGGTGCAAATAATCTGAACAAACTGAAAAAGTTCCATATGTGATAAAATTGTCAAATATTGTCAGGATAAATAAAGCTATTTAATATGTGGGACAGAGGGAAGCTTCTTTTGGTAACAGATGACCTTCTGAATGAATATCCTGCACTGCCTTTTGTATGATGTATTGTGTTAAAGTTTGTCAGAGAGAAAAATTCAGCTGAAATTCCAGACAGAAATTCAGAATGTGAACCCATTCACTTTTGCTGATGTTTTGGATTTTCAGTTCAATTTTATTTTAGCAGTACATCACAGCTTCACTTAGACTGCTATTGCTGATGTGCAAATTCCTTTTCAAAACCCTTCTTTTATTACCAGAAGGGTTTATTATATCTTCTGTTCTTGACTTTGAGTATATTTTGTGATGTAAAAAGTAGGGAATTAGAGCTGGAATAATTATTTTGGTTTAACAACCAGATTATGGACTTCAATCAGTTAAACAGAATCCCAACATTTATTTTCCTGCTTTAAGAAACCATTATAAAGTAATCCAATATTCATACACCATAACATTATGAGGCTTATTACTGCATATCGCTTTTCATCACCATATATGCAGTTATTTGCATCTCAAAAGAATGAACTGGACAGGCAGAAGAAGTAGCTTTCCAATTAACACATAGAAGATTGAAGCTTGTGTTTTACATTAAGTTCGGGTATTCTTGACTTACAGTCAAATTCTATGACCACAATGCTCTGCCACAGTATTGTTACTGTTTCCGGGTAAGAGCATTCTTGTATCCTTTTCTGCTTTTCAAAGGTGAAGCTAGCTGTACTTTGGTTAATGCTTTTCTCAAAGTCTCACCTTTTTTTTGTTTTCTCTTATGCACCACAGAAAATTCTCTTGTTGAATATTAGTTCATTCCCTTATTTGTTTTCATATAAAAATACATTTTCAGGTTCATTTTCTGTGCTTAAGTTCAAGATGTTGATACATTTTCTCACCTGTGAGCTGATAAGGTTGTTGATTTTTGAGTGTAATGTTCTTCCATATATTTCACATGTGGTTTTTCATTCTGAGTTATCACAAATACAGATGTTCAACTGAGACCTTTAAAACAAGTTAAAACAGACAATATTAAGCTAAAGCTATTCCATTTTCTGTCTATTTTCTTCTGAATTATTGGTCATATATCTTTAACATAATTCTTAACTGTGTATTGGTTTTTATCTTGTTTTGTATTCTGGACAGGCAAACAGTAATATCTAATAGCATTATAACCTTAATGGTCAAACTACCATCTTTTGGTAGCAAGTGTAAAAGTTGTAGTGGCATGAGCAGAAGAAAATGAAAAATGAATCAGCAGTTCAAATCTCTTTGAAAATGAGAAAGCAAAATTTTAGATGGGTCCTTGCTTTCTTTTTACCTCTAACATTTTAAGTTGTAGATCTTGATGTTTATTTAGTTACATTTTATATATATATGTATGTATCTATATATATATATACAAAGCCAGAGTTTTTACTCACAGTTATATAAAATGGGCGAGTAGGTTTTTAAGTTTTAGGTGAGACTGGAAGTTCAAGTAGTTTTGAGGACACTGTGTTCACACACAAGTACGCTGTGAGGAAGATGAAGCTCATCTTGATGTGCCTATATCTCTGCTATATTTTCTTTAATGTCCCATAAGCCCTTGGATAGCACCTGAATTCCCTCCAATGGTATAAATGATTTGAAACATCTTGTGCTTGATTTGAAGCCCATAAAAATCAATTTCTACATCAGACTGTGTTATTTATGTCTGCCCTTCTTTTCTCCTCTTTCTCTTTCCAGTAATTGAGTAACCGTGGACATTTTGGAACAAGAGATTGAGATGCCAGTTCTACGTATACTATATTATGTATATAGTGATCCTACAGACGTACTGTGGGGCTTCAAAGCATTCCTTGAACCAGACCGCACCTTGGTCTTCCCAGGCATTGAAAAATGTCATTAGTCATAACAAAAGAAAAAAAAAACCCAATAATTTTTTTTTACTATATCCATCAGTTCTTTTGTCTTTTTACTTACAATACAGTTGCACAGTATGGTTTTTGAATGGCAAATTTAGAGCTTTTCTTCCTACTTTTTTCCCCTCAATCTTGCATGGTCTTTNCTTTTCTCTTTGTGACACTGGAAACAGAAACTCATTAAGCAAAACAAAATAAAAACAGCTGAGTGAAAGGAGAAGGAGAAAAGGCGTTTACCTGGACTCCTCCACTGTGCTTGTCTAGAGTCACAAAAACCTGAATTATCGAAATGAAAGGGATGGAGATGATGACTGCACAGAGCACTGACAGACAAGTGTAAGAATCTCTTCCTTTTTGCAAGTAGAGAATCAAGCAGGGAATTCTTGGAAATTTGTATGTTGTGTCTGCCCTAGATCGCTGAATTGAATTTATTGAATACCCCTCCATCATATCCAGTGGCTGCTACACTTCCACAGAAATTCTGGCACCTATTAAATTTTCTACAAAATACAGAGAGCTTTTTAATTCTTTTCTCAGTTCATTTACACAAATGTCTTTTGGAACACCTTTTCTGGTTGCAGAACAGTAAAAAAAAAAAAAAAAAGGAAAAATTTTTCTTTAATCATGTGGCCATAGGTCTTCCATCTTCATCTTTGCAGCCTCCTTTTTTCCACTGCACTAAAGAACTGCTAAAGTACAGTTTAAAATTAATTTTAGCCATTATGGCTATAATTTAACTGGTTAGTTAGATATGTATAGACTGTTTGACCTTGCAATAATGCTATGTTTACATGTAAGGTAAACATGTAAAAGTTCATGTGGTTTTCATCATGATTTCTTAGCTAAACTAAAAAAACTAGCAAAGATGTCAGTCTTTCTTAAGAAGCCAGCATAGCAAACCACACTACAACCCAGTCTGCAGAAGTTAGGCATTTTTAATAATCCTCCAGTTTGGACCCATAAATCTTTCCTAGAAGACCAAAATTAAAAAGCTTTTGCACTCTACATTTGGATTTGGAAGAGGAGATGGTATGATAACTTTCTTTTCTTGCTGTAAACTCTAAATAGATATCCCTAATATTTACTGATTTACACTATGGTACTAGATTTTCTACCTCCCTTCCATGAATTTTCCAGTATTATATCATTTGTTGTCTGAAACGATAATATGTAAATCAGATGAGAAAAACATGTTACATCAAATAGATATTTTTTTACATGAAGCCTATTTGCGCCTTTCTTTTTAATAATTAGTACATGTGCTATTTGCTTAATAAATTATGACAAAATATTTGTGAAAACTGATATACTTATTAAAGATTAGTGCAATAAGACTAAAAAGCTGTATCTGAAATCAATGTCTATTAATCTTTTTCAAATTTATAATGCACTTTCTAAAGAAGTATTTTGAAGCATAGAAATGGACATAAATATCATGTGGTAATATATGTCAAGGCCAGTTTGATACATAGCTTAAGGTTTTTAGCTTAAAGTAATAAAACACCTGAACTGAATTCTCATTCATAAATAGTAAAGAAAAATTGACAACAGGTATTTTTAGAATGATTTCTGAAATTGTGTTTTCTAAGTAAGATTGTAATGTCATGATAAGAGTAACAGAATATTAGAAAAAGTAAGCAATAGTTGCCCAGATTATCTAAGAAGAAGAAGTTTCCAAAACACTGGCTTGTAGTCAATTTCATTTCCAAATATTTTTATGAATTTTTCAGAAAACACTTCTTCAAGGTGTTATTTAGTGTGGTATATCTCACAGTACTTAAAAAGGGTATCTGGAGCTGCTTTTCTGAAGTATAGATACATTTGTTTTGTTTAAATGAGTAGTTCCATATTTTGGCTATTATTAGACTATTAGTATACCAGAGTAGAAGAACTTGTCTTATGGTATTTTCTCTTACACTTGGTAACTTTATGGGAATTAGGAAGGTCAGTTATGTAACCATTTTAACAGCATGAAAAATTAAATTGGACAGATTTATAACCATATCAAACTCTCCAAAGATTGATGTCATTAGAAAAGCTGTACATGCTCAAAACATGAGGCAAATATTATCTTTTCCTGTGTTATAGTTTAACCCCGCTCAGCTGTTTGGTCAATGTCCTCCAGTGGATGTGGAAGAGAATTGGAAAAGATAGAAAACTCATGGGCTGAGATGAAGACAGTTTAATAGGGAAAGCAAAAGCTGCACACACAAGCAAAGCAAAACAAGGAATTAATTCACTGCTTCTCATGTCAGGCAGGTGTTCAGCCATCTCCAGGAGAGCCGGGCCCATCACAGGCAATGGTGACAAATGGGTAAACAAATACCATTACTCCAAACATCCCCCACTTCCCTCTTATCTCAGCTTTATATGCTGAGCATGATGCCGTATGGACTGGGATACCCCTTTGGTCAGTTTGGGTCACCAGTCCTGGCTTCTCTCACTTCTTGTGCACCCCCAGCCTCCTCACTAGTTGTTTCAGAAGCAGAAAAGGCATTGATGCTGTGTGAGCAGTGCTCAGCAATAATGGAAACATCTCTATGTCATTCATACTGTTTTGGCCGCAAATCCAAAACGCAGCACTGCAGGGACTGCTGTAAAGAAAATTAACTATATCCCAGCTAAATCCAGTATATTGTGTTATTGAATAAGTACACATCACAAGATGCATTCTTTTCCATTCTAATTTACTATTTTTTCTCTATCAATTTGAAGTTTCTCATATGAGAGTTGAAAGGAGTGTTAAAACATTTTTAATCTGTACATAGCTATTTCTGCGTCATATTGCATCATCTTCATGAAGTAAAGTTCATGGATGATAAAAATTCCAATTCATCTTTGACACAAGGTTACCATGTCATATTGATCCTCAAGCTGATTGATGTTATGTGGCAAAATGATACTTCTATTTCTGGGAGACGGCATAGAAAGTAAGGTAGAATTAAGATCTAAAAAGATATTTTTTAATCTATATTCACTCATCTACAGCGTTTTAAAACAGAAGTTCATTTCCTAAATATTATATATGAGGATGCAGCAGAGATTTGTATGCCTAACCTATGAGGGAAACATTCTCAGCAAAAAGGGGTTCTTGCTGTGTTCTCAAATGCAATGAAGGTCTGTCCTGCATAAATCAGTTTTCTCCTTTTGGGTTATAATTCTACAAAACATGCCAAATGTCATCTGACTGTTTATACACAGAAAAAGAAAATGGACCAGTGCGTATGTTTGTCTTCTTTCAGACCAGTGGATTCGGGTCGTTATTAGCAGTATTCATCAATGTCAGCATTTCTGAATTAATGAATTCTGCCTATTCCAGATAAATGGGAATCTGTTATTCTAGTAATAGTTTTTCAGATTCCCACGAAAGGAAATATCTAAAATACTGCATTATGGAACAAAGAACATTTATTTTCAATACTGTCAAAAAGTAGAATTCAATATTAAAATTACCTTAGGAATATACTGCCCGACAATGTAGATTGGTAGGATTCTTTGAGATAAAGACATGAAAACTAAAAAAAGAAGTCTGAAAACTCATTGCTAATTTACATAGAAGTCATAGATTAAGACATGATATGGACTAAAAAAGTCTGACTGTACATGCATTTTCCTGAATAAACTATTTATTAAGGCCTTTAAGACGTGATTCACTGAAAGGCTCAGCTTTATTCCTTTACTATTTTCCACACACAAAAAAAATTGGAAACTGTTAAATTTAGTTAAGTAACATTTATATTAATATACAGTACTAGCCTCATCTTGTAGTTAAAAAATTGTTGTGCCACTTTAGACTGCTGGAATCCTCTCATTTAGAGAGACACATCCTGGGGAGTATATGTAAGCTGCTGTTTGGAAATATAAGTAGCAAAGCATGAGCTGACATCAGCAGAGACAGTTAAGAATCATAACAGAAGGGTGGAGTTGTTTGTTTGTTTTTCTTATACAAGTTTGTTTGTTTCTTATTTTATGTATTGTTTGTCCTTCTCGTTCTGGAAATAGTTACCTGCAGATGTTGAGTTATGGCCTCTGCTATTGTCTACAAAGCAGAAAATATATTTGGAATATAGGCAGCGGATGGTAATGGAATGGAGTAATGCAAATAGAAAAGCAAAGGTTAATTAACCTACTTGGGGTATTAAAGCAGAATTGTTTGTTGGAGAGAGAATAGGAGAAAGAAGTAGGAATGGAGGCGAGCTGAAGAGACGCTCTGCCTACTGAAGGACTGAGGCTGTGCTCAAGGTGTGAATGAAATGTAGTTGTACTGGGCTGGTAACAGCAGAGATAGAATGAGCTAACAAGTGTTGTTAGATCAAAGTACCTTTAAATCAAGCTTAGATGTCTGATCTATTTGATCAGAATGACTTCTATTTTTTATAGGAGAACTCTGTTGCATTTTCTCCCTTTAATTCTGGTAAGCTTCTGTTGGGGTTTGTTAGGATCATTTTCAGTTCTGCTCTTAGAACCTATCTTTTTGCTTATACCCAATTAGGAGCAGTGAAACTACTTTTAAGTGAATCACAATGACTTAAAATGGAGCAGAATGTTTCTTACATGAATTCAACACTGGCAAACTAGCTATGTATCTCAATATTTTTCGAGACTAATTTTGAAAGCATTTTTGCTTATTTTCATACATATATTCTGGGCTTTGATAGGCTCTCTCTTGCTAGCTATTATATCACACCTATATTATCAGCAGTCTCTGCAGTTGAGATCTCTGATGAAGAACAGCAGGGATTTCTCTCATGTTTGTATGTCTTAGAAGTATAGTTACATGAAGTAGAATTCATATTTAAATTAAGAACTCCAGAACTGCCTTTGCTATGTTTTTACCCTCACAGATATTCCACAGAATCATGCCTAGCATACACGTTACTGAAACCTCAGGAACGGTTGTGGCAGAATTGGAGGTACATGGTAAAAGACAATCATTGTTCAAGGATGTTGTGACACTGACTACAGGCAGAAATTGTTCATAAACTGAGTAGTGAAAAAACTTGTACTGGAGAGACAAAAGAAGACACAGTTAGTTTTCTTTAAACTAATGCATATTCATGAGAAATGTGGTTTGTGGCAGTTTGTTTATAAACAGTGGAGGGTCTTTCAATATTGATCTCTTGAGGTTGTAGCTGTTGGCCATTTCTGTTCATTAATCTCATCCTGCCTAAGAAAGCCCTGCTGAAATGGAAGGAAACTTACTGTTGGCTGTAATACAAGTCAAAGCCATGCTCTGGAAGTTAACCTGGTTGTGATATGGAAATTCCTACTCATAACAGCATTCTCTCTGTAATGGATCAAGCATGAACCAGTGATAAACAGTACATGCCACTGGCATGCTTTCACTGCTAGGGAGAGTGTGAAGAAGCACCGTGGATTCTATGGGGTTGAGACGCTGCTGTCCTGGTGGCAACATAAATTTGAACATATTATACGATTATTTGTATTCTTTCCATATGAAATCTTAAGTGTACATGAATTTATGTATAAATTAAGACAAAAGCTCAATTTAAGATAAAATCATTCCTAACATGTTCCTAAATCATTCCCCATTTAAGCTAAAATCATGTCCTAACAACTGATGATAGAAACAACTTTACTGCGTTTATGATTGGTTTGCATGTAGACGGTTTATGTTTAGCAGACATTGTGAGAGCTCTCTCATAAATTACTCTGTTCTGGATTTTTATTGTTCGACAATGTGTGTTTAAAGCATAGTATTATATGGAAAATATTTCCACCATAAAATTGTGTGTCATGTGAAAAAAATCCTCTGAAATATATCCCCAGTGAAATTCTGAATGAATTGTTTCGTCAGCCTTCTTTTGGCTAACTGAAGCTGACATGCATTTTCATTTAGCATATAATAACATCTACATGGAATGTACCATTTAGCATGGGATGAAGTTTCTCCCACCTGAAAGAGATAGACATAGCAAGTTTGTTGTGGCACTTCAAAGAAATAGCAGTTATTTCTAATCTTGGATAAGTAATTGCCCAAGAAGAAACTCAAGTGGTATAATGTGTATCCTAAGGAATAGATAAAAGAATACTCAAGAATCACTTCAGCTTAAATGTAGGAGGAATATCTGGCAGTGAAACTTGTTCTGAAAGCCATCTAACATCGCAGTTTTGTTCATCATATTTTTAAATTTCATCCGTCAATTTAATAGCTTCTGCAATATGTAAAGCCAAAAGCCTACATGGGCAAGTCTCCTTAACTTACTTCTTTTTGGGGAGATTGAGACTTCTTTACATGTTAGCTACACTTCCTGATGTAAATGTACAGAAGAGGGGAAAAACACCACAGTCTTTTCCATTAATTCCATTGGAACTAAGTTTTTAGTGTAATTCTAGTAGAAACAAAGCATAGAAGGACCTGGAATCTCTGCTGATTTCTGGTGAGCATAACTAGTGTCAGTTTTTATGCCTAAAATTAGTATGAAATAAATGGGAAGACAAATGTGGTAAAATTGGTTCAGAAATGTGTAACAGCACACACTGAAAACACTACCTTTACAAAAAAAAAAAAACCACTAAGAGGAGAAAGGCATACAGAATCTCTATCCTCTCTTTGACAAATACATACTATAATTTTCTGCATTTTAAATACTGTAGTTCTATCAGGATTCTAGAAGTCAAAAATTGGACTTTTTCATTGGTTTTCTCCATGAAAACGTTATTTATTCACTTGTAGAGACTCATCATAGAACCATAGAGTCATAGAATACCAGCTTGGAAAGAACCTCAAGAATCATCTGGTACAATATTTCTCGGCAAAAGCACAGTCTAGACAAGATGGCCCAACACCCTGTCCACCTGGATCTTAAAAGTGCCCCACACTGGGGAATCCACCACCTCCTTGGGGAGATTATTCCAATGGCTGATGTTTCTCATTGTGAAAAATTATAATCTTGGGTCCAGTCAGAATCTTACCCCTCACCTTTTCCATATTAGTCCTTATAAAAAGGGAGTCTCCATCTTCTTTATAGCCACCCTTTAAGTACTAGAGTACAGTGAAAAGGTTTCCCCTTCTCTAGGTTGAACAAACCTAGTTCTCTCAGTCTTTCCTCACATGGCAACTTCCCAGTCATTGATCATCTTTGTGGCCCTTCTCTGGACCCTTTCCAGCCTGTCCACATCTTTTTTGTATAGTGGGAGCAAAACTGAACACAGTATTCCAGGTTTGGCCTGACAAGCCCTGAGCAGAGTGGGACAATGGCTTGTTTATCTCTGCTGGTGACGCTGTTGTTGATGAGCCCAGCACCCTGTTGGTTTTCTTTGCAGGAGCAGCACACTGCTCGCTGACATTGAGCTTGCTGCCCACCAGGACCCCCAGGTCCCTTTCCACAGAGCTGCTTTTCAGTGCTGTTTGATTCAGATAAGGTACAAAACAGAAGCAAAGTACCTAATTTTATGAAGCTTATGATGTTTCTACTCTTGTACAAAGTAAGGTACTATAAAAAGACACATCAATCCATGACTTAAAAGTTGAAGATTTTATGAGATAACTATTCACAAACTGCAGATCTAGAAAAAAACTGCATATAAATGGTGATTCAATATTTACAGATCCACATGTTACCCTGGAATTTAATATAGGAAATTTCTGACTCACCAAGAATATTGCTTTATGATAACTTATGAATAATAGCGAATTATACAGTTAAACCAAGGTCACCTGAAAGATATTTAACATATTCGTCATAAGATCTATGGTGGAGTTCATTAAATGCATTTATGAACTGCATCAAGTGTGTTCTCTTCACAATGGTTCCTTGAAGAATTATTTCCATACTGATGAAAAAACACACAATATTTGCTAATTACACTATTTTCCACATTTTTGTTTTATTCTTAGTCTTTATGGTTATGGATATTATATATAAATTCACTAAGATAACTTAGGAAGCAAAAATAATTGAAAAATGAAATCCTAGAACTTCCATATTAAATAAATGTATTGGCTTTTATATTGTCTGGGGTGAAAAATATTACTCTCATATCTCTTTTGTTTTAGTACTCTAGATCAGGGATGATGTAAGTGATAGTTCATTGTATAAAGAGCAATGCAAGATAAAGTATTGTAAATTAGCTATACAGTACGGTGGTGATGTACCACTGTTGCGCCACATAGATTCCAAGGAATTTATGCATCTGCAGGTTATAAACCGTGGCAGAGAACTTCTGAAAGGTGTGACAGAATTTGGATATCAAACCCTGTTCCTCTATTTAGATGTTTTCATACATTTCGATTGTTATTCGGTATCCATGCAAATGTGAAAATACTAAACATTCCCAAATAAAAAACAAAACAAAACAAAACAAAACAAAACAAAACAAACCAACCAAATCAAATCAAACTAAAACAACCTAGACTTCTCCATTCTTAGGGAAATGCTCCAAAATGAGACTCCAGTCTCCTGTAGCTGCAGTCAGATTCTTTGTGGCTTGTTTGAATTTGTGGCTCTGTGACCTGCAGTGGGTGAGCAGTAGTGCTTTTATGACAAAA